>VMDO01000050.1:324666-535098 GCA_007922755.1 Pedetes capensis | reverse complement strand
GGCTTAAACATAAATAAGATGGTTTGCCTGGCACAGAATCGGCAAGTGTTTCGATCTGCTGTACATAGGGTCGCTATGAGTCGGACTCGACTCGACGGCACCTAACAACAACAACAACAATGATCAAACTGGTCCCAAAAAAGGAGACAATACGTAAATTACCAAATGACAGTAAACACTGAGGTAACAGATTCTACTGATAATCAAAGGATAGTGAAGAAGAGATTTTAAACAGCTTCATGCCTATGAATTGAACAATCTATGTAAACTGGACAAATTTCCTTAAGAGACACAAATTACCTAGGCTCACTCAAGAAGAAATAGATAGTCAGAAGAGCCTAAGTGTATTTAGAAAATTGAATTTGTAGTCTAAAATCTTCCCACAAAGAAGTCCTCCAGACACAGATGGCTTCACTATTGAATTCTATCATTTCATGAAGAAATAATACTGATTCCACATGAACTCTTCCAGAAAAATAAAGATGAAGGAATACTCCCCTACTCATGTTTTGAGGCTGGTATTTCTCTGATCCCAAAGTAATAGAGACATTATAAGAAAACAACAATTTGATAAATTTGATTTAATCAACATTAAAAACAAACTTCTGTTTAATCAAAAGGCACTAAGATAATAAAAGGCAAGCCATGAGCTGGGAGAAAATACTTGCAAAGCATATATTTGATAAGGTACCCATATCTACACTATATAAAGAACTCTCTTCATTCAATAAGAAAAAAATGAAGCTCAGCACTATGGCACAAACTTGTAGTCCTGGTGACTCGTGAGATGGAGGCAGGAGGATCATGAGTTCAAGGCTAGAGTCTTCTTGCACAATTAAGTGAGACTATCTCAAGACATTAAAAGAGGGGAGACTGGAGCAGTGCAGCTCAGTGGTAGAGCGCTGGTCTAGCATGTGTGAATCCCTGGGTTTAACCCCCACAGTACTGCAAAAAAAAATCCCATTTTTAAAATGGATAAAGATTTGAAATTATTAATCATAGAAGAAATGCAAATTAAACACATAGTATGGGTTTAATACACCTAAATATATATTTAATACACCTAAATTCCTGTTATAATAACTAAAATGGAGAAGATGAACCCTTACCAACTGTGGCAAGGATGTGGTGAAACTGGATCTCTTGTTTGGAAGGTAAAATGGTAGAGTCATTTCTGAAAAACACCTGATATGCTTTTTAAAAATTAAATATAAACATAAAATATCATCCAGCTATTCCATTTCTAAGTTTTTACCTAAGAGAAAAGAAAACATATTTATGTAAAGACTGGGACATGAACATTCATAGCCCCTTTATTTATAGTATCTCCAAACTGCAAAAAACTGTGAAGTTCAACAGGTGCAGAGATGAACTATTTGTGGTCTATACATGCAATGGAATACTATTTATCAATAAATAAGAATAAACATGATATTGATATAGCACTACAGTCAGATTTCAGAATAATTATATTGAGTGAAAAGAACCAGACTCAAAAAGTACCTTGCATGTTTCTATTTATATAAAACTCTTGAAGAGTGAAAACTAATGTAGGAAGCAGATCAGTGCCTGCTAGGGGGTGGGGAGTTGGGGGGACAAGAACACAGAATAACAATGGGTCATGAAGGAATATTTGGGGATGATAGATATGCTTACTATTTTAATTGTGGGGGTGGTTTCAGGAGTATATTCACACATAAAAACAATCAAAATTTATAGTTTATTAATAATATGTAGTTTATTGTACATCAAACCTTAAAATCATATAATCACATTTCTCAATTTCAGTACATGAAGGTAATGCTCCAGGTGTAATTTTGGATGAAGAGGTCTTTAAGGTGCATTACAATTCTTCATACCCCACAGTTCAACAACCATTACAAACCAAAATAACCCATCATTTTTGCCGTGATGCCTGGTACGCCTTCTAGAGCCAATTTTCCAGCTTTGAGAAGGCTTGAAGGGTCCAGGGATAATCTGTGATCTCCCACAGACCTGCCATATGGGGAAAGCTTCCTTTCTGTGTGTATTAGACATGACTTGGACTGGAACAAAATAGTGAGTCAGAAACTGGGAAGAGATTCTTATCTTTGCTATTAACAAGCTATGCAACTGTCCCTCTCTGCCTTTTTTCAGTTTTAAAACAGTTGAACAAGATCATCTCTAAGGCTCTATTAGGCTCCAAGATTAAGTTCCTTACTTTCCCTACCATCATACTGAGCTCTTTCACACCATTCCAGCATGTGGAACAATAATTTCATTACTTATCATTTAATAATAAGATCCCATCGTGGGGTGGATTTACTCTTTAGCACAGCCACATCTTGGAGTATTGCAGGATGCATTAGCAGCATCAAGGATTCTGAGGTGTCCTACAGAGAAACAATGGGTTTAATTTTGTTAGCCTGGTCTTCCCAAGTTTTGACCACAGAGTCCTGTGTTTCACTGAACACCTAATAAATACCTCCTGACTTGGAGTGCGCTGATGTCACAGCTTGTCTTCTACAGAGCATGAATTAATGGGAAGAGGATGTTCTCAGAGGGCTGCTGGTGTGCTGACCCTCTGAGACCAGGAAATTGAGAAGTTGAAAGGGATGCGTGTGAGAGTGACCAGAGATGTGGAGAGGAACAGCTGAAGGGTGACGACAATGAGTAGGCATTTTGGAGTAGGCTGCAGGGGAAAGAGGGACAAATGACTTCCTCTGGGATGTATATTCTAAGATCTTCAGAGAGGCTCTCATTCCCTACCTCCCCCAGCTCCGTGTAGATACACTGCAAAGCAGCTTTCTGCACATCCATTAGTCTGCGTGTTCTACTTGGCTTTGACTCTCTCTAATTGGATTATTGGCAGATGGAAGTTTTTCTCTCGCTTTGGCTCCATGTCTCCCATTGTGTACAGAAGGATGCTTGGTGGGAGGGAGATCCAGTCGGTGCAGTTTCTCTGAGACTGTTCCTCGCCACTTCCCATCTTTATGAGCTGTAAGACCTTTTGGATCCAGTACTTCAGATACTTAAGGTTGCTGAGGTCACATATTCCACTAGCATTGGTCATTGTCACCAGTGAAACTAGCTTTGTTGCCTTCTTCTATAGATAATTTGCAAATATTCAAAAAGATAACACACCACATAAAAACTTGAGGGCAAAAGTGAAGGGAACCGACTTCTACTACATACAATTACCACTACCATTTTGATAACCCACGTTCCCCTTTATTATATTGTCACTTTAGGTAACTATGCATCCACATTTGTACTAATGGGATCATAATGTACAGAAGGCAGAATAATGGTTTGTCAAAGCAATTCACTTTCTGATCCCTGGAAACTGTGAATGTGTTTCATTACCCGGCAAAGGGAGATTAAGGAAGCAGATGGAATTGTTGTTGCTAGTCAGTTGACCTTAAAGTGGAGAGATTATACTGGGTTATTTAGGTGGGCCCCATGTTGCCTCAGAGGTCCTTAAATGCAGAAGAAGGAGGCAGAAGAGTTAGTGTCAGTGTGGTAAATGTGGAAAAAGAGTCAGCTGGCCATTGCTGGCTTTGGAGATAGATGGAGGCCATGAGCTAAAGGAATGTAGGCCACCTCTAACTGCTGGAAAGGCCATAGAAAGTGAATACATGCTGTAAAAGCCTACTATCAAGAATGCTTTCCCCTGTCTTTTACCCCTTTCCTTCACTCCACTTCTCATTCCATGTAAACAATTTTAGTGATCGAATATATATCCTTTCATCCGTTTTCATGCATATCCAATGAAACATATACACACCAACGCACAAATACATTTACACGTCAACAGATAGATGATTTTAAAATTATTTATGGAAATGGAAGCACAATTCTCCTTTTAATCATACTTATCATACTTGAGAGTTTCAGATGGCTTTTACAACTAAATAAGGCTGCAGGTGGCATGATTGGGCTGAGAGTCTGCCTCCTCTGCAGTGATTTTTTTTGATGGTCTAAGTGGAGCTCAAGATGAAACTGACACCATAGAAGGCAGAAAGGTGCGATGTGCAAGGTTGGACTGCTGATGACAGTAGTTGAGCTCTTGGATTCAGCTTTGATGTGTGTATCTGACAGCCACTTCGGGACTTTTCAGCTGCAGGAGTTAATATATGTTCTTTATTTTTGAAGAGTTTGAATTGGATTTTTTAAAAACTTTAACTTAATAATACATTGCCCTGACTGAAATATAAATTCTGAAACCCTGTTTCTCTTTGACTACTATATTGCTATGCTACTACAGGATTTGAGATGCTAGATGGCTTACCAGTTCCTTTCTCTACACCACCTCTTTTTCAACACTGCCCATTATTTTAGTCAAAAGGCAGAAACCCAAATCAACAACCTGGCTTATCAAAAAAAATTTTATTAGCTCATTAAACTAGGAAGTGAGAATTAGGAAACCACAGAAGTCATCCTGTCAGCTTATTTTTCCATTTTCTGTGGCCAGCTGTCTTCAGTGCACTGGAATTGTGCTTGTAGGCAGTGCTTGATTTCTGTTGCAATGAAGTAAGGAGCACTTCTCAATTTGGACTTTGGCTGGAAAAGTCCAGGCAAAGGATTCTGATTGGTTGCCCTGGATCATGCACTGACCCTGGGATTAATCTCTGTGGATAGGATAAGCTCTGATTGGCCCAGCCTAGGTTACTGATCCACCCCCACGGCTATGGGTGGGATCAATATCTATGCTCAGGTAAAGGAGATGCAACACACATTTCCACAGAAGATTGTCATGGGTACCTTACAGGAATTGACAGGTAAAAGGAGACTGAGTCAAAGAAAGGGGAAATCAGAGAACTCTCTAAGAGTATCAGATTCTGTCCCTGTGGGTCTCTGAGGTTTCTTGCTAAATATGAATAAAATTTAGGAAAAATGAGGTTCAGTCAGCCCTCTATATCTATAGGTTGTGCATCCACAATTCAAATCCCTAGAATGAAAATATTAAAAACAAAATTGCATCTATCATGAACATCAGAAGACTGTTTTTTTCTTGATATTATTCCCTAAACAATATAGTGTAACAAATATTTATACAGCATTTACATTGTAGGAGGAATTATAAATAATCTAGAGGTGATTTAAAGCATATTGCATTTAACATAGTACTTGTAAACATGTTGTGTGCAAATACTATGCCATTTTATGTTGTTATTTTAGGTGCCATCGAGTCGGGTCCCACTCATAGCAACCCTGTGTACCACGAATGAAACACTCCCCCACACTGTGCCATGCCTGGCACTATGCCAGTGCTTCTCTGCTATTCATAGGGGTTTCAATGACTGACTATTTCAAGAATGTGCTGCCAGGTCCTTCTGTCAAGCTTACAGCACCTGGTGTTACCAGGCGGTCTCCCATCCAAAGTCCAACCATGGTTAGCTTCCGAGACCTGATGGGATCAGATGCCAGGGTGGTACAGCTGTAGGGATGCCATTTTATATTAGGGACTTAAGTATCCATGGATTCTGATATGTACAGGAGTGGTATGGGGTCCTGAAACCAATCCCCTGAGTATATAGAGGGAGCACTATATTTATGATCCATCATTAAGTGAGGAAAACAGGCTGCAGACAAGAAACTTAAAATGCTTAATTAGTCTCATATGTTTATCTCTTGGGAAGGTAAGCTGAGGCCACAGGCTAATACTAAAGACCTTCTTGCTCTCTGAAATACTCTCTAATGGCTGGCAGTTTTCAGAGGTCAAAACCCCACATGGAGGCACAAGCACCTCCCAGATGCTTGTGCTCATAGAGCTATCCTGGGATGGTGGCTCTGGCTGTGGTGTTTCCTGTTCCTCCCCACTGGACAAGTCCTAGTCCTCCCTTTGGCAGCAGGACTGGGTGGCATTTAGAAGCAAGCTGTCGCTTGGAAGCTGAAACCATTATGAGAGGCTGAGTTGGGATGGTGGGACAACTGGCATTCAGCTGAGTGGGAGGAGAAGGAACAGCTTACCAGCGAGGAGAGTGTTTACAAAGTACGAGGGAGAGAGAGAGAGAGAGAGGAGGAAGGAGAAAGAGAAAAGAGCAGGTGAAGGGGAGTGGGTAGTGTCTGGGTGTGTGCATATAACCTTTGACATATTATTACTAATCCTTTGTTCTTTAATGACAGATACTCCAGTTCACTTTGGGTACCAGCTATAATGATAATCAGACAGACATTATTTACTGAGATCCTATTATGTGTGTTATTTAAAATCAGAGGGGCAGTAGAGCATCGTGGTTGGGGACGTGGAATATGGAGTTGAATTCCTTGACTTCTAATACTGGCCTTTCCAGCCCCTCATTTAGATATGTCTCTAAAATGCTCTCTGCTTTAGATTTCTCATGTGGAAAACAAATCTAAAAAAATGTGTGGAGCAGCTAATAAGATAATAGGTGGAAAGGGTTAGAACAGTGCCCAGCACAAGGCAAACAACCAACAAATGTTTGTTATTGACATCAACCCTCATAACCTCCATGGAAAAGAAGTTTGTTATCTGCGTTTTAGGACTGAGTAGAGTGAGTCTCAGCAACCAAAATAGCAACTGACCTGGATCACAAAACCTGAGAGAGAGAGAGATGGAGTTTATTCCCTTTCCCCCCATGGCAGTGGGGGCTCCTCCCAAGGCTCATGAGTATGCGGGAAGATGACTCTCTAGCTATCAGGCTTCGAGCAAATCGTGTAACACTTTGGACCCTGTTTCCTCATTTACGCAGAGGGGATAATACTCCTCCTACATAACATTTGTCATGATGGGCAAATGAGATAGCATAGTACAAGTGGTAAATATTCATTTCTGCTCAGGAGCCTTCCTTTTTATTCAAAACAGAACAAATCTGATGGAAGGGGTTGGTTTCTTGCCTGAGGATATGTGCTCCAGTGATAAATAAGCCCTTGATTTATTCAATGTTGCAGATGTCAGCATCCTACTCCCCTTGTGACGATGGAGTCAGAAGCTGGCAAGTCAGCATTTTCTGACTCTAACCTCCTCTTTCCTCCCCAGAGGGACAGCACACATGTGTGCAGCAGCAGGGCAGTGACCAGCACTGGACGGGGAACCAGGACAGCGGAGCCCCAGCCTGGCCCTGCCGTCACCCACCATGTGTGTGACCTTGTCCATCACGGAAAGTCATTTGTACCCTATGTACTCAGTATAAACTGTGGGCAGCAATGTGTCCTCTGATGTTCTCATATGGTTACTATGAAAGACACATGGAAAGAGGAGGCTGAAATAAAATTAAAATTAGAAACATGCTACACAAACCCAGTGGGGCTGGGGTTTAGCTCAGTGGGTAGAGCATTGCTCTGCAGTCTCTGAGGTCCCAGGTTCAATTCCCAGCACTGCAGAAATGGGAGGAGGGCCTGGCAATCCACTCCCAAAGCAATTCTTTAACAATCAGCCATTGAAAACCCTATGAGGGTTGCTGTGAGACAGACAGGACTCCACTGCACCTAACACCAACAACATACAAACCCACGGATTTTGACTGACGTCAGAGCCAAGTTTGTTGCTTTCCTTGGGAACTTTAGAAAGTCTTCACTTTCCTCCTCAGGAGCCTCATCGTAAAGCCTGGCCCCAAGTGGAGGTGGACCTGTGAGGCCAGTCCATTTGGAGATCCACCAGGTCAGGCCACCGCCATCTGGCAGCCTCACTCTAGTGCCCAGGAAGGTGAATAGGGGGAGTTGTGAGCTGCTGACGTGCAATCAAAATAGCCTAGAAATGGAGTTCACCCCACCAAAAAGGGGAAGCAGGGGAGGGAGAGGCGTAGAACTTGATGACAAACACTTGTTAGCTCCAAGGCATCATGGAAGGCGGCACGCGGCACGTGGCACGTATAGGCTATGGCTCAAATAGTAGCACCAGGACCTCCGGAAGTCATCTCTCCTCTCCAGGTGTACATTTTCTTCTTTGTAAAGCTGAGATCATCACTTTTGCTCTGCCTACCTAAAGATTTGGTGCGAGGATCAGGTGCATGTGAGAGAGTTTTACAAACTGTGTGTCATTATATAAACTGTACAGTACCCCAAACAAGCAGTCATCATATGAATTATTTTTGTGTGTGGTATGGGGAGGTTAAAGCCAGGGCATTACTCATACTAGGTAAGTGCTCCAGCCCTGAACTGCATCCCCTTAGCCCCTTTTGTATTATTTTTATTTTAAGACAGGGTCTCACTAAGTTATGCAGGCTGCCAATAGCCTCAAACTTGTGATCCTCCTGCCTGAGCCTCCTAAGTTGTTGGGATTACATGCATGTTCCATGGCACCACCTGTAGCCTTACCACTGTGGCATCCGATCCTGGCAGATCTTGGAAGTTAAGCAGGGTCGGGCCTGGTTAATACTTGGATGGGAGACCTCCTGAGAACAACAGGTGCTGTAGGCTTGGGAGAAGGACCTGCAACCCACTCCCAAAGAACAACCGCCTTTGAAAACCCTATGAATAGCAGAGAAGCACTGACATTAGTGTTTCACCTGTTCTACAAAGGGTCACTATGAGTCGGACACCGACTCAGTGGCACCTAACAGCAACAACAGCTATGGTACCAGGCTTACGTGAAACTTTTTTACATGAACAAGAAGCCTTGGTTTTTCTTCTTGCCCTGAATACTTTATCGTGTCTCTGCTCCATTCCCAGTTCTCTTCCCTGTTCTCTGTCCCTTCCATCCTCTGCTCAGAGACGGCTAAGATTATTCTAGTTATGCTTGTCTTGAATGGGTGGCCAGAAACAAGTTGACTGGTGGCATGCAGAGGTCCTGTTGCCTGGTGTTCCCTGACCATCAGGTGCTCATGCAGGAACAGCTGGAGATGAACAGAGCAAAGAAGACTTAGAATAACAGGAGCCTCCTTCCCAAGGATTGTGATTTCTACCTAGGGAGGATAGTCACAGTTGTCCTCAACACTGGCCATCTTGGTTTGGAAAAGCTCCTGCAGTGTAAGGTGATACTCCTTTCATTGCAGGGTACGGTGTAGATCTCGGTCAAAGGGGATGGACTGAGTACCTAGTGTGATGGGGCAGTAAGGGGCTGGCAGTAATGGACATTAACAAACCAGTTTACCAACATTCTAGTATTTTCAGTTTATACCTATATTAATACTATCCTTACTGAGACTATGAGTGTCAGACCTGCTTGTTCTCCAAGCATAACAAACATTACCCTTATTTTCAGAGTCAGACAGTGCTCTTAGAGCTGCCTCTTCCTCTTCTTCCTTTGCCCTTCCTCCTCCCCTCCTTCATCACCCCTTTACCTCTTCCATGCTTTGCCCTCCTCTTCTTCTTACTTCCTAGAAAAGGAGGATGAAAAAATGGATGCATTCATGCACATTCAGAGCCCTGGCCAGACTTTGGCCCCATCCTTTTTAGGTCATTATATTGAACTAACTTAATTCTCTCCTTAGTCTTAAAAACAAAACAAGAAGCCTGTTTATAATTCAGCCACTGGGTTAAGTAAACAATGGACTCAAACAGGAATAAACCCCTACTTTTCTACCAAAGCCCTCCTCTTAGGGGAAGACTTGAAGATTTTCTTTCCAGGGAGGGATGTGTTGCTGCCACAGAGAATAATGGGGGACCCAAAGACATGATTAATTAGGGCCTGTGTCAAGGCCAGGATGCGATAAAGAACACTTACGGAAAAAAACTCAAACACATTTGCATGAAAAAAAGTTGAATGCAAAACTGTTTCTTAACATAAGCAATGCTGCTTGGTTCCTTTTTCTCTTTCTTTCTTTCCTTCTTTCTTTCTTTCTTTTTTTTTTTTTTTTTTTTGAGGAAAGCTGACTTGAGCTCTAAAAGGCCTTGTAAAGAAATTCCAGGGAGCAGGATCCCCAGGCCAGTGCTCTATCACTTACCAGCTGTGTGAACTTGGGCAAGTAACTAAACATCCCCATTCCTCAGGTTTCTCATCTGTGAAATACGACAGAAGAAATAATCTCCACTCAGTTGGAGTGAAGAGTAAAGGAGATCTCACAGCACAGTACATACAGCATGCCTTAGCATGTAGGGATTGTTTGATGCTAGCTCTGTATTTTTATGTGTTCTAATTCTCTCAGCCATTGAAATAGTAGAGAAGCACTAATAATAGTGTTCCACCTGTTGCATGCAGGGTCACTATGAGTCAGACACCAACTTGAGGGCACACAACAACAACAACAACAACAACAACAACAACAACTCCTCTCTGTGGTGGAGACTATGCTAATCTGTTCATGGAGACCATGCTTTCTTTTCCTCTTGGTTATACTGCTTGGTCATAAAGTCCATATTGCTGGACTTTAATACCCTAACTTTCTTTACAGTTTGGTCTAGACATAGGACTGAATTCTCCACCAAAATATGAGCAGCAGTAATGAGACACCTGCAGGCCAAGGTAATTAAGAGAGAGGTTCTTGGTCCATGCTCTTTTCAGTGCTCCAAAACATTAGACAACTATATGGAAGGGGGCTGGGTCCTTGAATGACTGTGTGGACCAGAAGCCCTCTCTCCACTGCCATTCTGTTTTGAACTCCTACACAAGCAAGAAATAAGCTCTTCTTGTGTCATTATATAAGACTGGAGGGCTTGTTTGTTATAGCAGTTAGTGTATTATGACACAAAGGGAGTGTGTTTGCTTAAAAGTCATGCAGGAAATGATGAAGGCTTCATTTTTGTGTCTTATTTCCTGAGGAGTGGGCACAACTTTGAGAAAATGTATGAATCCAGCTAACAGGCATTGGCTGTGATTCAGCTCTGGCTCGTCCTAGACAGCATGACATATTAGCAAACACATGGGACTTGGAATCAGATAACTTGAGATTGAATTTTGGCATTGCCACTCTCCGATTGTGTAACCTTGGACAAATTTCTTAACCCCTCAGTATGTTTCCTCATCTTAAAAATTAGGATAATATAAAATTTAAAATTCACATGCCCTTGGGCAGAAATCATACTTTTAGAAATCCATCCTATAGAAGGACTCTTACATGTGTCCAAAAATACACATAAGAAGGTGCTTGTTGCAGTATTGTGTGTAATAGCTTAAAGTTAGGTCCATCAGTGAACCTAACTTAATTACCTTGGCTAAACAGTTCATATTGTATCTATACTTTAGAAGGTATTAAACTGTTTAAAAGGAATGAGAAGCTTATATGTGCAGATGTGGGGGGAACCAACCAAAATATCTTATTAAATGCTGTGGCAAAGTGCATGACAAAAAATAGGGTAATTCTACTTATGTTATTTAAAGAACTGCATGTGTGTAAGTGCCTCCAGCCATACTCCTGTGGTGACTGATCCCGTCAGATCTCGGAAGCTAAGCAGGGTGGGGCCTGGTTAGTACTTGGATGGGAGACCACCTGAGAACACCAGGCGCTGTAGGCTTGGGAGAAGGACCTGGGAACCCACTCCCAAAAAACAATCAGCCATTGAAAACCCTATGAATAGCAGAGAAGCACTGACAATGGTGTTTCACACAACAGTATTTCGCCTGCTGTACGTAGGATTGCTGTGAGTCAGACACCAACTCAATGGCACCTAACAACAACAACATATATGTAAACATAAAAATATATTATCACAAAGAAAAAGCTCCAAAACACCATAGAACACCAGTGGAACATTTACAAAGATGCAGCATACCAACTGGTTTTTTGAGATGTTACAATCAGTGACTCAAAAAGTTGGAGAGAATAATTGAATGAAATAAGAAAATAAGGTGGAGTCTTCATTTTCACTCCAACACTTCTATTTTTTTCCACAATGACATTGTAACTCTTTATAATAAAAGGGAAAATGGTGATTAGAATGGCAGGTATCTCACAGAGTTGTTGTAAAATTAATTTGAGATAATGTAAGTGAAAGTTTGAGGTACTTGGTAGTCCTTAAGAAAAACAAGTTGTTCTTCAGATGCTTTATTCTGCTTGGGGATCCAAACCTACCATGGTTAGACTTTTAAACGATTTTTTGGGTGACTATGGATCCTTCTTGGGTGAGTAGGTAGTTCTTTCTGAATTCTCTCATTCTCCTGCTGTGTGCCCTGTTCTTAGAAGGTCTTCTGGTGCCAAGTGACCCTGATACCTGCTGCCACTGCAATCAGACTAGCCTAGTTTATGCCTCTTAAGTGTTTCCTTCTGAAGAAGCAGCATGTTACATGCCAAAATGTGGCCTCACAGTCCCTGAAAAATCAACCAGTCTTTTTCTGACCTGGGCTAACTTCTCTGGTCATTCTAATTGCACAGTGTTGAGGCCAATATGGCTGTGATACAAAAATAACAGAGGGGTATCAGGATCCCGAGCCCTGGGCCCTTGAGATTCTTGAGATTCAGAGGCTGAGTTTACATTCTGACTCTGCTCGCCTATAGATTGAGTGAGTTAGGAATTTGAAAAAGGCACATAAAGAGGAGGGTTATTCTGTTCCTGGATGTCCAGGGCTTACTTGGGAGGCTCACTTTACTCTCACTTCTGCTGATTAATGATGGCTATGGGCTAGAGGCCTCATTTCCTTTCCACATGGGCCTCATCAAATGATCTATTCACATAGGCTTGATTGTGCTTCCTCACATCATGGCAGCCAGGCTCCAAGCACTGCATCCCAGATAGAGAACCTTTGGTGAATTAGCCTCAGAAGTCACATAGTGTCACTTCCACTGCATTGTGTTTATCACATCAGTCACAAAATATTGCTCAGTTTTAAGGGGAAGAGAAGTAGATTCCATTTCTTGATGAGAAGTGAGAAGTATCTGGAAGAGCACATGGGACCAGAAATATTGCTGGAGACATTTTTGTAAAGTATCACCTACCAAAGTTTAGATATTCTGGAGTGCCTGGGATGGGAGAGATCAAACACTTGCAACTTCTGGATTGACTACTAATTGATGTGGCTCTGGGTCTTCTTAGGTTGATGGTTTGAGTTTGTGAGTTATGCTGAAGGTTATATGGGGCCTTGGTAAGGCTCCTGATTGTCTTTCTCTGGCAGGAAAAGGAAGACTTACAGCAGAACTCTCACATGTTCCCTGCCTTGCTCCAGGCTTCCAACATTCCAAAATAAATTCTGCCCTTAACGGTTAAAAGAGTCAATTAAGCACATTTTCTGACTTTTTTTTCAGTACTGAGGATTGATCCCGGGGCCTCATGCATGCCAAGCAAGTGCTCTACCACTGAGCTGTACCCACAGCCCATTTTTTCTTTTGTAGTTTGAGATAGAGTCCCGCTAAGTTGCACAGGCTGCCTCTGGCTTCCAACTGGCAATCCTCCTGCACTAGTCTCCTGGGTCACTGGGATTACAGGCATGCACCACAGCACATAGCTATATGTTCTGTCTTTTTGATGAACATGCATTTGATCCCCACATCCCGGCATTTGAATGCCAAAGTCTTATCAAGTTGACAACACAGTCCCACACACTTCCTCAGTGCCTCTTACAAGGAAGGAGCTCAGACTGTGAACTGAATAAATACTCCATGTTAGAAAAAGAGTCTTCCTTCCTGCAGGAGAGCTGTTCGTAAGGAATGTCCATCTCTGTCCATTTACATGTCAGGTCTCTGCCCAGAAATACTCCACATAAAGTATTAACCTGATGATGGTGAGAACAAACTCTGTTTTTCCCTGCTATGAGAGTAAAGAATTCTGTTCTAGGGGCCAGTTAATGTATTTTAGCCTCTTTGATTCTCAAGCCACTGAAGATAGGAACTAACATAAATATGTAGTGGCACTGAAGGAGATACTTTGCTCTTTCTTTCCTGTTACATCATCGTCCTTTGGTCTAACTTTATCCACACAGAAATCAAGAAATTTTAATTTACTGTTGATCTTTGAATAGTGCAGAGATTAGGGATGCCAGAAACACAGCACACACATGTATGTACACACACACACAGTCAAATATTTCAGTGTAATTTTTTTTTTTTTTTGCAGTGCTGGGGTTAGAACTCAGTGCTTCTTGCATGCTAGGCAAGAGCTCCACCAATGAGTTATACCTGCAGCTCCTGAGTACAACTTTGTACTTCCTGGAAACTACTAACATTTTGCTGACTGAAAGCCTTACAACAACATAAACAGTCCATTAGCACATATTTTGTATGTTGCCTGTAAAATGCATGGTGAAAAATATGGAAGAGCTACAAGAGATCACTTTTTACTGAAATACCCCGTTTACTGAGGAGTTGAACTCTTTACCCGGAGATGATTAGTGACACACAGAGTTTAAGTGAGTACTTACAACTCTTGAGAGCCCCTCAATAGCAACAGGAGGTGGTGACAAAATTATTACAGTGGTGCAGTGTGGATGACAGCTAATTGTACATAGTTAGAATTCAGTGCTGTATCTATGCTTGCTTACACTTCTCCCCACAGCAAATAGCACCATGCAGCCCATAAATGTATGCCTAAATTTTGATAAATTTTAACTTTAAAAAATATATGCATGTGTATTTTATGGTAGTAAATGATAAAACAAACTGTTATCTATGTATATTTTATGCATTCATGGCATCCCTTTTTCTTAATTTTTTCACTATTTCTAGGCAGTACATCTGTGAGCTTTTTGCAAACTGGCACAAATCTCCAAAATAAGATCTGCATATAAGCAGACCCACATAGCTCAAACCCATGTTGTTCAAGGGTCAACAGTAGTCTTGATTTTGAGCGTGGTGGTGATGAGCTGGGAGACTCTCCCTTTCCTGAAGTTGTGCATTTTCTTAATCAGTTCAGGCTGCTATGCCAGACTACCATAGACTGGGAGGCATAAACAGCATTTATTTCTCGCAGTTCTGGAAGCTGGGAAATCCAAGATTAAGGTGCTGGCAGATCCTGTCTGGTGAGGGCTCTCTTCCTGGTTTGTCACAGCTGTCTTCTTGTACCCTCCCATAGCAGAGAGCCGAGAGAAGCGGCAAGCTTTCTCCTGTCTCTTTTTATAAGCATATTAATCCTGTACGGGATGGCTCGACCCTCGTGAGCTAGGTACTTTCTAACGGCCCCAGTTGCTAACACCATCACACTGGGGCTTAGGATTTCCACACATGAGTACATTAGGAAGGCACAGTCAGTCCATAACGTATGTCTTGTCCAGAATATTAGGTTGTGGCTTCCTGTGTTTGCCCGTTGGTTTTTGCCTTGAGATGCTCACCGTCTGGGTTGAAGGTCAATGGCTACCCAAAGGAAGCCTTTCTCAAGACAAGGGCAGCCATGTATGAGGGCCTTAGCTTTGAATTGATGCACTGTCACTTCCAACCTGTTCTATTACTCAAGCAGATCTCCCTGCCAATTGCAAAGTCAAGGAGCATGGATGTGGATATAGGAAGAGATGAAGAGTGGGGTCTAACAATTCAGTTATGCACAGTTCTCCTCCTTTCCTTTATTTTATTTATTTATTTATTTATTTATTTATTTATTTATTTATTTTTTGGTCTCCTTGTTGTTAGGTGCCATGGAGTCGGTATTTGACTCATAGCGACCCTCTGTACAACAGGTGAAACACTATTGTCAGTGCTTCTCTGCTGTTCATAGGGTTTTCAATGGCAGATTGATTTTTGGGAGGGGCTTGCCAGGTCCTTCTCCCAAGCCTATAGTATCTGGTGTTACCTGGTGGTCTCCCATCCAAGTACTAACCAGGCCCGACCCTGCTTAGCTTCCGAAATCTGACGGGATCGGATGCCACAGGGCTACGGCTACAGGCTTACATAGGTAGTATTTTGTATGTTTTATCAGGCAGGAGGAGCAGAATATCCCACTGTCTCTCTTTTTGTATTGTTAGTGGCTCTCATTGTTTGTTGCCTAGATCCATTATTTGGTTATTTGGTTAGGGATTTGCAAAATAACATCATTTCCTCTTCATTTGTTGCTGGGAATCCTCTTATAAAGAGAAACATCCCCCATCATCTGTTATCAGAGGTATAGTTCCTGTAGGAAGGCACACTAAATGCTTGATTCTTCTCTTTATTTACCAGTTTCCACAGTAATGTATTTCCACAGTAATGTATCTCTCCAGCAAGCTCCTAACATGTCATTGAATATTGTTTTAATATCTTTATGAACTCATGGACACTTGCATGTTTTAAGTGTTTTAATTCCTTGGTATGGTATTACTCATATCAACACTCAAATTGCCCTCACGTTAGTCAGTGGAAACCTCTTCGGGTTGATTTTTGACTTTGCAATATGACTCTCGTAGACTTGCTCTCAGTGTGAGACTTGCCAGGATTGTCTCGTACATTTTTTTGCCTATGTTTTTCCTCATGTTGTTCTGAAGCTTCCCAGATAACTCAAAAGAGCAGCTGCAATGGGGTGTTAAATTAAAGAGCGATGTCAGAGCATTTGAGATAGGGCTTCTTTTAAATTTATAGAGGAGCAGGCAGTGGGGTTCAGTAAGGAAATGAGCATTGACAAAGGACAAGTTTGCATTTGTTGGCCACGTTATGAAGGAGAAAGTGGGAGGTACACAATGAGGAGCAGTCCTGGGGGTTCAGGACTCTGACATTCCTATTTGCCCCTTTGTTGGTCTGACTCTCCACAGACCTCTGACCCTCCATTCTCTAGCAACTTTGGACCACGCCAAGAAACTTGGGTAACAGCAATTGCTGAGTGCGATGGATTCATCCCAGGGCATTGCTGCCCATGGACAGTAAAACACAGCCTGCAGGCCCTGGGCCCAGCTTCCTTTTAGAGCTACTTCCTGGTTGTTCTGATAACCGTTTACAGATCAGCCTTCACTCCTGGGTTTTGAACAGCTGGTAGCAATTTTCCTGCACTAAATGACTGCTAATTATCCTACACACCACACTTAATTCATCCCTTGTTGGCTGAGTTGTGAGTTCACCTATTCATTGTAATTACTCCTTACTCTTGATGTATTTTTTTTAACTACCCCCTTCTCCCTTATCCTACCTTGCATCTTTAAGCACCACATTCTAGAGAGTTGGCTGGGATTTAGCTCTATGAGTCGGATACGGACTCGATGGCACCTAACAACAACAACAACAACAACAACAACAACAACAACAACATTCTAGAGAGTTAGATCCGATTGAACAGAAGTCTCTTGTCAGAGGCTCATCTCTGTGGATCAGGAGATGAACTTCTAGTTCTCTGCATCAGCCTACCTAATGAGAAAACAAAGGCTTTGGAGAGTAATTGTCACCCCAAAGATGTGAGGAATGCACTTTACTACAGCATTATCATGGTTGCAATGTCACTAGTCAATAGGGATTTTTCAGCTCCATTTTAATTTTATGGGATCACTATCATATATGCAATCCATCATTAACCAAATCATTATGTAGTCCATGAGTATATATTAATGGAATTAATAAGCTATAAACTCCTATTAACTCTCCACGTTGACAATTTAAGCTTTATGAAATATTACTGTATCCTCACAGTAAATCGAAAGGAGAAGAAAGTCATCTAGGTGTGTGAATAGTTGTCATTTCTAAGAGTTTTTCATATATTACCCTACCAAGTTTTCATAATGAATGATGAGATAAATTAGACAATTAAATTATCCCTGTTATGCATAGAATTGGGTCCCCCCCAAAAGACACTCTGAAGGCAGAACCTCCAGTATCTCAGCATGAGACCTAATTTGAAAATAGGGTTCCTGTAGATGTATTGCTTAAGATGAATTCACACTGGAACAGGGAAAACTCCTAATTCAATGACTAGTGTTCTAGGATACAGAGACACACAGGAGGGGATCTATGACAATAGAAGCTGAGACTGGAGTGATGCAATGACAATCCAAGGAACTGCAGTGATGGAAGGTGACTTCTAGAAGCTAGGGAGACTCAAGAGTGTATTCTTCCCTATGGAATTTGGGGGCACCATAGCCTTTTTGGCACCTTGATTTTCAACTTCCATCCTCTAAGAACAGCAAAAGAAGAAATTTCTATTGTTTTAAACTACTATTTTGTAGTAATTTATTCTTGAAGTCCTTGGGAACTAATCAATTTGCATATTTCTGACCTGTAAGCTGAGGTCTTAAAAAAGTTTAATAGGAAAATATGAACCTTCACAATAAATGAAAAAAAGATTGAGGTTGTCCATGATTTTGCTTTACTTGGTTCTACAATCAACACCCGTGGAAGCAGAAGTCAAGAAATCAAAAGATGCATTGCTTTGGGAAGAGCTGTGGCAAAAGATCTCTTTAAGGTATTAAAAAGTAAAGATGCCATATTGAAGACAAAAGTGTGCCTGACTCATGCCATGATATTTTCAGTCGCATCATGTGGTTATGAAAGCTGGACATTCAACAAGGGAGAGAGAAGAATTGATGCTTTTGAATTATGGTGCTAGAGATGAATATTGAATATACTACTGACTGCCAAAAGAACCAACGGAACTGTCCTAGAAGAAGTGCAACCAGAGTGCTCCTTGGAAGCAAGGATGGCTAGACTGCGTCTTACATATTTTGGACATGTGGTCAGGAATGACCAATCTTTGGAGGACATGATGTTTGAGAGAGTGGCAGTCAATGAAAAAAAAGGAAAACCCTCCACTAGATGGATTGATACAGTGTTTGCAACAATGGACTTAAACATAAATAAGATCATGTGCCGGGCACAGAATTGGGGAGTGTTTCACTCCACTGTACATAGGGCCACTATGAGTTGGACCCAACTCGACGGCACCTAACAACAACAACAATATGTACCATGTAGTCTTCTAGACTTTAGGTTTCCATCTCTAAACAGAATGAAGTTAAAATTGTACTCAGTAGGGAGAAGTAATATGAGACCTGTCTCCAAGCTTCCAGATGAGCATTTTTGTTTCGGTTTATTTCAATCACATCCTAAGTAAGAAGTGACTCTAATACTGACAGTGCTTATCCTGCCTGTGACCATGCCTATGCCGCAGGCATCTCAGCGAGCTCTTTCCTGAGGTACTTATATTGCTCTACAGATGCTGTGTGTGTGTCATCATGCCCTTGGTAGCCCTCAGTGATGGACATCCATTCTCTTTTTTACCTTGACCCTGAATTTGTATTGAAATAATATGATTTAAGAATGGTTGCTTGTAATGGAGTAACAGGGCCTGAAGCCATAGCCCTGTGGTGTCCGATCCCATCAGATCTTGGAAGCTAAGCAGGGTCAGGCCTGGTTAGTACTTGGATGGGAGAATGCCCAGGAGCACCAGGTGCTGTAAGCTTGGGAGGAGGACCTGGCAACCCACTCCCAAACAACAATCATCCACTGAAAACCCTATGAACAGCAGAGAAGCACTGACAATAGTGTTTCACCTGTTGTCACCATGAGTCGAATACCAACTCCGTGGCACCTAACAACAACAACAATGGAGTAACAGAGCAGGGGAAGGGGGATCCCAGATTGCTACAAGATTTCTAGTTGTGTAACTGGGCATTTACAGCCCCATGAAGGGTTGAAAGTCACTGGTTAAGGGACTTGTGCAGAAAAATCCCTTTTGAAAACCTGAACTCACACTTTCAGGTACAGGGAAGAACAGACAAGGGCACCAAGTGTCCTGACTACACCCTACCCCACTTCTCTACACAGAGAACACACTTTTGCTCCTCAGTCCCTTGTTGATGGGGCAAAGAGATTTGGCACTTTCATCCCTTAAAGGAAAGGAAAGGTAAAATAAATGTGTACGGGAACCCAACTCTATAAATAAAACCAACTACAGCAGCAACCTTAAAAGACTTATTCCAAGACCTTCTCCCTCCCACCTTGACATTTTAATAGGGTCTGCAGTTTGAGCAGCATTGTAATGGAAACCATAAGAGATCTCCAAGAGGGAAAGGCTGCAATGGCGGCCCAGCGGCCTTTGTGTCTAAATGCATCAGCTCCCTCCTCAGCGAATGGCAATGTTGCCTGACAGGCAATTACTGCTGTTCCTAATTGCTTCCAGCAAACCTGGCTATTTGAAATACCTAGAGCCCCATACCAAGCCTTGTCTCAGCCAATACTGTTTTCTTGGCTTTGGTTAATGCTTTTTTTTGGCACACTGGTCTCCGTCTGGCAATCCAGACTATTCCGACCCATTAAACTTTTTGAAGACCCTCTCTGATCAAAGCCAGAAGATGATCTAATTAGGTTGTGTCTTAAGTGGAAGACTGGTAAAGCAAAACGTCTCTTGTGCAGCTTGTCAGTATTAGGGTAGAAGAGGAAAGTTCTATTTAGAACTCAGCCCACAGATATACATAAAATCCATGGTAGAACTGTCGGGCATTTTCTTGAGTGCATTTAGTAAAGGATATTTGTATAGGAAACTGAATGCCCATGAGAATGAGTTTATAGTTTAAAGTGTGTAAGTTCTGACTCCTTGCTGTATACAGGGAACATGATGTTTTTCATAATGTGATTAAATATGCTTGGTATTTCACTCAACCTCTATCTCAGTTAGGGGCTGGGATTTAGCTCAGTTGGTAGAGCGCAGCGCTGCAGTCTCTGAGGTCCCGAGTTCAATTCCCAGCACCACAAAAATGGGAGAAGGACCTGGCAATCCACTCCCAAGGCAATTCTGAAACAGTCAGCCAGTGAAAACCCTATGAGGGTTGCTATGAGTCAGATACTTATTCCAAGGCACCTAACAACAACCTCTATCTCAGTTAAGGCCACAACCATCCACTGTTACTGTAATGACCTCAGCCCCCACTAAGTTGCACTTCGACTAGGTTTTCTAATGCTTTTCACTCCTTCCTCTCTCAGACCTCTCCATTTTGTTCTCTGTAAGGCAGGAGAAATGTACTTTTTAAAAAGAATGTCTCTCAAAGGGCTACCTAATATACGATCCCATGTATATGACACAGAAAGGGCTAAACTAGAAGGGAATAGGGTTTTCTAGGACTTAGAGTCTGTGGGGTGGGTAACTGCAAAGGCATAAAAAGGAACATTTGGGGGAGGATGGAAATATTCTGGATCTAGGCTTTCTGAGGGTGATGGGTGTATGTATTTTCAAAACTCATCAATCTATATACATTTAAAAGAGCAAATGTCACTGTACATGAATGTTGTTGTTATTGTTGTTAGGTGCCATCGAGTCAGTGTCTGACTCGTAGTGACCCTATGCATAACAGGTGAAACACTATTGTCAGTGCCTCTCTGTTATTCATATGGTTTTCAAAGGTAGATTGTTTTTTGGGAGTGAGTTACGGGCCCTTCCCCTAAGCCTATACCACCTGTTGTTCCCAGGCGGTCTCCCATCCAAGTACTAACCAGGCCTGACCCTGCTTAGCTTCTGAGATCTGAGGGGATCAGATGCCACAGTGGTACAGCCACAGGCCCATATGTGAATTTGTAGCAATAAACCTGACTTTTTAAAAATGTGATCTTTGGGCTTATCTTTATTGTCTGATACAGAGGTCTGTTGTGTGTGGACAGCCCTATCCCTGGAGAATTTTCCCAAGTCAATCATTATCAATTGATTAATACTACTTGTTAATTATACCAGCTGGGGCTGGCAAGTGAGTACAGTTTAAAAAAAAAACTTTAAAAGAAAAAAATGGGGAATGAAATATCCATAGGGAAATGTGTAAAGCTCTGACATATTCCTGGGAATCTAGAAGGCCATGCATATATTCAGAGTGCATATGCCCACAAAATGCATGAAAAGACCCAAACTTCACACCTCTGGGTCATCTTGACAATCTGCACAATCAAGAAGTAAAGGCTAAGTCAGAGTTGTAAGCTACCATACAGCCTGAGTGTTGAAAATATGTCCCATTATACCACAGAACTTCTTGGTGAAGGATAAAAGAAATGGCTCAAAGTGTTTAAGGCAATCTCTGTCCAATAATTAATTGAATACTAAGCTAACCAAGTAGAGACCTTGGCAGCTGCCCACAATAAATAATACAGGTGTTATGGAATTAGTGTGAGAAAGTCACCAAATAGCAACAATGACAAGCTCTGGGAAGGGAATGGGTTCTGTTTCCAGAGTTATTATATTATTGAAAATGTCCTGTTTTCTACAAAAGTAATAATGTATGTAAAGAAACATGGAAGTATGGCTATGCACAAGAGTGAATACAAACTGCTCTGGAAGAATCTCAGAAGTTTGACCTACCAATGCCCTTAAATCAACTACCATAAGTAGGTTCAAAAAGTAAATGAAGTCATGTGAAAATGAAAGTATGCAAATGATAGTTCCCAAGGGGAAAATATCAATAAAAAAAGAAATAGTTTTAACCAGTAGAAATTATGGTGTTGTAATGTAAACATTGAAGTGAAAAATTCACCAGAAAAGGACAAAATTACATTTGACCTGGCAAGGAAGAATTAGCTAAGTCGAGGTAAGTCCACTGAGGCTAACTAGTTGAGGAAAAGATAGGAGAAAGAATTTTTTTTTTTTAATGAACAGAGTCTCAGAAACCCATGGGAATGATTAAGCCTACCAACATACATATAATAGGACTCTTTATAAAAAGAAGAGAAAGAGAAAGAATAGTTAAAGAAATAGTAGCCCAGACTCCTCAAATCTGATGAAAAATCATTAACCTGCACATTAAAAAAGTGCCAAAAAATCCCAGAAATTATGGAGACTCCAGTAAGCAGTGGGATGACGTATAAAAAGTGCTGAAATAAAGACTATCAACCAAAATATCTATAGCCAGAAAATGCTTCTTCAGAAACAAAGGAGAAAATAAAACATTGTCAGGTAAATGATAACATAGAATTGTCATTAGCAGTTCTGTACTACAAAAAACATTAAAGGAAATCCTGGACGAATGAAAGGACACTAAACAATGACTTGAATTCATATAAAGATACCAAGCACATTAGTAATGGTAACTTCATAGTTATTGTTTACATAGGTAAATATAAAAGAAGGTATACATATTTGCTTATAACTACATTTTCTCCTGACAAGTGCATAAAGCCATAATTATAAGCTGTGCCAATAGATGTATACTATACAAATATGTAATCTATATGATAAAATAGCATGAAAAAAGGAAAAATAATTACAGAAAGGTTTTTGCATACTGTTGAAAGTAAGTGGTTACTAATCTGAAGAAAATTGTTTTAAAATGCAAGGGCAAACAGTAAGACTAACCTAAAATTGAATATCATAAAAGAAACAATGAGGGAATTAAAATGGTGTACTAGCAAATATCTTTTTATCACAAAGAAGGCAGTAATGAAAGAATAGAGGCATAAATAGAAAAAATAGCAAAATGGCAGATATAAATCTTGCCTTACTGATAATTACATTAAATGTAAGTGGACTAAACACTTTAATCAAGAAGCAGAGAGTGCCAAAATGAACTTTAAAAATGTCCAACTGTACATTATCCAAAAGTTTTAAGTTTCTTTATACTTTTTGAAATTATAATTATTAATACATGTTAATTGTGTATCTATCTATCTATATCTATATCTATCTATCTATATATATATATCCATATACAACGTATCATTTTGACTATGTCCGCTTTCCCTGCTTCCATCTCTTACCTTTTCCTCTCTTCTCTCTCCTCCCAGACCACTTACCTTTCACTAATAGTCCCTCTGCATTCAGTCATCTTGTTTCTTTAGTCAAATTCCACATGTGATGGAAAACATGTGATACTTGTCTTCTTTCTGAGTCAGGCTTATTTTATTTAACTTGATGACCTATATCCATTGTCCTGCAAATGACATGGTATTGTTCTTTTTATAGCTGAATAATACGTGTGTGTGTGTGTGTGTGTGTGTGTGTGTGTGTTATTTCCTTTATCCATTCATCTGAGGGTGAGTACCTAGACTGATTCCATGAATTGGCTATTATGAATAGTCCTACAATAAACATGGGTATGCAGGTATAGCTTATGTATGCTGACTACATTTTCTTCAGGTATATATCCAAGAATGTACAACAGGATCATATGGTAGCGCTATTTTATTTTTTTGAGGAAGCTCATACTGTTTTCCACAATGACTATATTAATTAACATTATAATCAGCAATATATAAGGGCTTCTTTCCTATCACATCCTTGCTAGTATTTTTTTTCTAATAGCCATTATGATTGAGATGAGATGAGGAATCTCAGTGTAGTTTTGATTTGCATTTCCCTGGCTGTTTCATTTATTTATTGGCCTTTGTACTTCTTCTTTTGAGAAGTGAAAAGGATACCATACTTTAGATTCAAAGACACAAATAGGTTAAAATAAATTTATATAAAATATATACAGTACAAAAAATAACCAAAGAGAACCAGGGGCATGGGTCTATACTAAAATCAGACAAATATATTTTAAGGCAAAAAAGTTACTAGAATATAGAAGATTTTATAAGATAAAAGTGTCACTCTGTAAAGAAGACATAATAATTATAAACATATATGTGCCTAACAACAGAGACCAAAATAAATGAAGAGAAAACTGTCACAGTTAAAAGGAGAACTACATAACTCAAATATCAGGTTTGGAAATTCCAATACCCCATATTTAGTAGTTGTAGAATAACTATACAGAAAATCAAAAGGTAACAGATGTCTTAAAAACACTATAAGCCAATTAGATCTAATATATACCTATAGAGCACTCCACTCAACAGCTGTAGAGTAGAAATTCTTCTCAAGCACTAAAGGAACATTTTCCAAGAGAGACTATATTTTAGGACATAAAACAAGCCCCCTAGTTTGGTATTGAAACCATACAAAATCTGTTCTTTGACTATGATGGAATTAAATTAGAAATCAGCAATGGAAGAGAATTTGGGAAATTCACAAATATGTGAAAATTAGACAACACATCCTTAAATAAATGTGTTGGCCAATGGGCCAAAGAGTACTGCAAAGAAAGTTTAAAAATAGAGTGAGATGGATGAAAGTGAAAACACACCACACCAAAACCTATGACACAGTGAAAGTAGTGCTTACTGGTGTTGTTAGGTACTGTTGAGTTGTGGCTAACTCATAGCAGCCCTCAAAGAGTTTTCAATGACTGATTGTTTTGGGGTTGCCTCAGGAGTGGATTGCCACATCCTTTTCCCATTTTTGTGGTGCTAGGAATTGAACTTGGGACCTCAGAGACTGCAGAGTGGCACTCTATCAATCGAACTAAATCCCAGTCCCAATTTAGAGGGAAATTTTACCTTTAAATCCATGTATTAAAATTATATATCTCAAATAAATACAGTAAACTATCACTTTAAGAAGCTAGAAAAAGATCAGAAAGCTAGCAGAGGGAAGAAATAATTCAGAGAGTAGAAATTAATAAAAAAGGAAGAATTAGAAACACAATACAAGAAACTACAATGAAACCAAAATTACTTCTTTGAAAAGATTGATAAAATTGATAAGCATTCATCTAGACTACAGAGCAAAAACAGGAAGACTCAAATTATTAAGCTCAGGAAAGAAAGAAGGAACATCACTACTGAACTTAAAGAATTAAAAAGTATCATTAAGGAATATTATGAACAATTGCATGCCAACAAATTAAATGACAAAACCTGAAAGTATTTAGAAAGACACAAGCTACCAATACTAACTCAAAAAGAAATAGGCAAATTGAATAGGTCCATGAAACATAAATGAAGTAAATTAGTAATTGAAAAATATTTCCCACAGAGAAAAGCCCAAGCCCAGGTGGCTTCATTATTTAATTATACTAGATGTCTAAAGTAAATTAATATCCATCTTTTGCACTCTCCTAAAATATAGAAAAGGGAAACACGTTCTGTGAAGTTAGTATTTTCTTGATACCCAAACCAGACAGGAACATTATGAGAAAACTACAGACCAATATCCCTTATGAATATAAATGGAAAAATTCTCAGAAAATACTAGCATACTGAATCCAGCAACCTATTTGAAAAATTATAAACTAAGATTGAGCTTTATCCTAAGAATGCAATGTTGGCTAAACATATCAAAATCAATGTAATATACCATATTCATAGAATAAATAGCAAAAAAACCTACATGATAATTCCATTGACTCAGAAAAGGAATTGACAAATTACTGCACCTTTTCATGATTAAAAAAAACACCTCACAGACTAGGAATAGAGTGGATCTTTCTCAACCCATTAAAGGATACATATACTATACATAGCCTGCAGCTGTAGCACTGTGGCATCTGATGCCATCAGATCTCAGAAGCTAAGCAGGGTTGGGTCTGATTAGTACTTGGATGGGAGACTGCCTGGGAACACCAGGCTTGGGAGAAAGACTTGGCAACCCACTCTCAGAAAATCAATCTGCCATTGGAAACCCTGTGAATAGCAGAGAGCACTGACAATAGTGTTATGCCTATTGTAGGTAGGGTCTCTATGAGTCTGACACTGACTCCATGGTACCTAATAACAAGCAATAGCATAAGATACATACTTGTAGCATTGTAGTACCATAGTGGTGACACACTGAGAATCTCACTTGTACAATTAGACACAAGACCAATAAATCCACTCTTTTCACTTTTTCTCAATACTGGTTTAGAGGTTGCAGAAAAGGCAATTAGGGCATAATGAGCATCTAGATTGTAAACAAACAAACAAGAAAGAAGTAAAACTATGTCAATTTACAAAACACACACACACACACAAACACACACACATACTATTAGAACTATTGAATTAGTTAACCAAGTTTGCAGGTTATGTGACCAATATACAAAATAAATAATTTTTCTATATATTACAAATGAACAATCCAGAATAAAAATTTTAAATTTCACTTGCAATAGCATCAAATATAATAAAATATTTAGGAATAATTTTAAGAAGTGCAAGATATACACACTAGAAACTATAAAACATTGTTGAAAATGATTAGACATATATAATTGGAAAAACATGTTTTTTTTTTCACAGTTGGAAGATTTAAAATGGCAATACTCCACCAACTGATTTACAAATTTCAACACAATCTCCAACAAAATCTTGGGTTGCTTCTTTTCAGAAATTAAAAACTCAACCTAAAATTCCTGTCAAAGTATAAAGGAACTGAAGTAGCCAAAACTATTTTCAAAAGAACAGAATTGGGAAATTTAGACTTCCCAAAACTTACTTCAAATCAATAGTATTTAGACAATGTGGTACTGGCATATAATAGATTTAAGTAATGTAGTTAGAATTATGAATCCACAAATAAACACTCGTTTTTGGTCCATTGATTTTTGACATGGATGCCAAGACTATTCAAGGGGAAAAGAATAATTTTTTTCAACAAATGGGGCTAGATTGACTAAATATCTGCTTCCCAAAGATGAAGTTGAACATCTTTTTTTACACCACATACAAAAATGAATTTGAGTCAACCATAGACCTACACATAAGAACTAAAACTATAAAACTCTTAGCAGAAAACATGGGAGTCAACCAAAGTGTCCTTCAACAGAAGAATAGATAAAAAATTATGGTACATATACACAGTGGAATACTACTCAGCAACTTAAAAACATGAAATAATGTCATTTGAAGCAAAATGGATAGGATTGGAGAACATCATCTTAAGTGAACGAACACAAGCCCAAAAAGAGAAATACCATATGTTCTCACTCATATGTAGGAGCTGAATCAAACTTAAAGAAAAAATCCTGTACAGAAATTGGAACATAATAAAAAGCTCATTTAAACTTAGTGTAGAAGGGACAATTTAAGGAGTGGAAAGGAAGGAGGCATCTAGCAAAAGGAGGCAATGAAGGAGAAGACCGGAGGGGAAGGAGGGCCAGTGAGGTGGGAGGCAGGGAGGAGTGGTCAACCTCAACGGAAAGAGCACAACTTCATTAGTACAGGAAATCATCATAATAATACCAGTAATACCAGAGAATGGCAATAATGCAGACAGACTAGATCACTCCTGTAATACTACTGAGAATGTGAAAAGATAGCTCACTATAGAAGAAAGCCTGGACTTACATCAAAATGTGGATGCTCATATATAGACAAATATTCCCACAAAAAAAGAAATATGAGTAGAAAAGAGATCATTGGTGGGGATGGGGGAGGAGGGTCATGAGAGGGTAAGGGGGAAGTTATGTGAGCAATGTACAATGAAATGCATATATGGAAATGTCACAATGAAGTACATGTCAGAATGAGAACCTATTCAGTTGTACATAAAAAAATTTCCAAAAAAGAAAAAAAGGAAAAAATGGGCAAATAATTTGAGTAGGCACTATTTTAAGAAAATATAAAGATCACCAGGAGTCACATGGAAAGATTACCCATTGTGGAAATGCAAATCAGAACTACAATGAGATACCACTCCATTCTCATTAAGAAGGCTCAAATAAAAAAAGAGATGATAATAGGTGTTGGCAAGGATGTAGAGAAATTGCAACCATCATATACTGCTGGTGGGATTGTAAATTGCACAGCTATTTTGGAAAATGGCTTGGCAGATCCTTATAAAGTTAAACATAGACTTACCACACAAGTCAATAATTCTATTCCTAGCCATATGCCCATGAGAAATGAAAACATATGTCTACACAAAAACTTGTGTACAAATATTTATATCAACATTTTTGTAATTGCCCCAAAGTGGAAACAATTGTCCATGATTAAATAAATAAAAGCGTTATATCCATGCAATGCAATATTATTCAGCCACAGAAAGAGATGAAGTAATGAAACATACTGTAACATGGAGGAACGCTGAAAACTTTATGCCAAGTGACAAAAAAAAAACCACTTACATGAAATATTCAGAATAGAAAAATCCCTAGAGAAGGAAAGTAGACTGATAGTTGTCAGAATCAAGGGGTAGGAGAGAACTGGAGGGATTGCGAATGGTTTGGGGACAAGTTTTCAGTGATGAAAGTGTTCTAAAGTAGATAGTGGTGATGATGGTTGCACAATTCTGTGAGCATGCTCAAAACTATTGGATAGTACACTTTAAAAGGAAGAATTTTATGGGAGGTAGATAATATCTCAATAAATCTGCTATTTAAAAGCGTACAAATCATATCATTCCACATCTGTGTTTTAAGCTGTTCAATAGCTTTTTTCTTGCTTTTAATGTCTGGAGCTTGGCGGTGGACATACCGTCCTGTCTCCTCCACATTCCCCTCCTCTCTGTGCTCCAGTCACCATGACCTGTGATCTATGCTTTGAACACATCTAGTTTTCTACTGCAGAGTCCCGGCATTGTTTCTCTTTTTGGGCTGGAATGTCCCTTACTCTGCTTTGTCTATAATTTCTCCAGCTCAATTTTTCCATCTGTCTAACATAGTAACTTCCCTTCCATGCCCTTTATCTTATCTCTCTGTTTTCTTTATGCACTTACATTCTAGCGAGAGATTACCTTGCCTATTTATGTATTTATTTGTGTGTTTGTCTTTTGACCTTCCAGTCCCCTCTCCCTACTATTAGACTATATCCAGGTTAAGGGAAAGTCTTCTCTGGCTTATTATTTATTATATCTCTAATTTTGAGAAGTGTTTGTCTAATTATTATTGCTTACTACATGTTTCTTGAATATGTGAAAAAATTCTCAAGTCTAAGGACAGATCTGACTCCAATTTTCTTCTCACAAACAGTACATTCTAAATAAGGGCCCTGTCATGGGCAAATTTTAAAAATGGCTACTTTGCAACCATAGGGCAGTCGCCATATTTTTCCACTTATGGGATCAGGGGACTCTTAGGGATCTTTCCTCTTCACCTTATCATCCACTGAGCCGTACAGGCACACTATCAAGATGTAAAGTATAGAGGAATGGGCTGCCCTTGAGGGACTCACGTTCTAGTGAGGGAAACAGACCCAAACAATTACAATAAATGACAATAACAACAAAATGCTGGGGAAATACAAAGTTGAAGGTAGTTAACTTGGGTTCCTAAAGAATGGCTTTAGGGGAGACTTCACCAAAGAGGTCGAATTTGTTTTAGGCCCTACTGAGATATTGGTTCTAGGCCAGTGATTCTCAAGTTGGAGATGGGGAGATGGGGAGGGAAGTGATGTTTTTCCTACAGGGCATACTTGGCAATGTCTAGAAACATTTTTTTCTTTTTAATATTGTCCATAGTAAGAGCAAGGGGCACTGCTACTGGCATTTGGTAGGTAGAGACTAGAGGAACTGTGAACACCCTACCATCGGCAGGACAGCCCCTGTGACAAAGACTTGTCCTGCCCTCAGTGCCAACAGTGCTGGGGCTGACACACTTGGTTAAGACAACAAATATTAACCACTGCTAAAACTGTCAGTTTTCGAATGGACAAATCAGGCTGACAATATCAGAACCCATGCTCAGTCTTAGCCTCCACAGCCTTCTCCGTACTGTGGAGCAGTACAGTGTGGGATATACTGTATTTTCATGGAATATTTTCATGGAAATACCAAATCTGAACCTGATCAAGGCTCTACAGCAGCTCTAGCCAATAGAAATATGAGTCACATGTGTCATTTTAAATGTTCTCATGTTATCGTTGGATGCTGTCACATCATGGTGGTCTTGTGTGCAAGAGGGAGAGGTCACATTGCACAACAGGAAGCCAGAGAGAGGGGAGGAGCCAGACTCACTCTTTCTATAACCACTCCTTCAGAAGGACTAACCAACACTGCAAAAAAGTACCTTAGTTCCTTCCCAGGGTAGTGCCCCCAGGGACCCCAGAATCTCCTCCTAGGACCCACTTCTCAAAGGTTTCACCATCTCTAACGGCACCAGACACTAAGAACTAAGCTTCCAACACATTAATCTGCAGGGGACAAACAACATTCAAGCCACAGCAATAGCAACTTAATTCCTATCTATACCTTTTTTATTTTTTAAGTGGCTATGAGAACGTTTGGGCTGGGATTTATCTCAGTTGGTAGAGCACTGCTCTGCAGTCTCTGAGATCCCGAGTTCGATTCCCAGCACTGCAAAATGGGAGAAGGATGTAGCAATCCACTCCCAAGGCAATCCCGAAACAGTCAGCCATTGAAAACCCTATGAGGGTCACTATGAGTCAGACTTGACTCGACGGCACCCAACAACAACAACAATGAGAACATTTGGGGGCTGAGTTTCAGCTCAGTTGTCAGAGTGCTGTTCTTGCTCTCTGAGGGCATTGGTTTGATCCCTAGCACTTCAGAAACAGGAAAAGGACGTGGCAATCCACTCCTGAAGCAATTCCCAAACAATCAGCCATGGAAAACCCTATTAGGGTCTCCATGAGTCAGACAGGGCTCGACAGCTTTTCAGAAATAGTCTTCTGTACAATAGTGGTTACCAGAGCTTAGGAAGGGTGTGGGGGAGGGAGGGATAGAAAAGGGTGGTTAACAGGCACAGGGAACAGGGGGATAGGAGGAATGACTGCTAGTGTTCTACAGCACAAGAAGGTAGCTATGAGTGACAACAATTAGTCATATATTTGAAAATAGCTAGTAGAGAGGAATTTGAATGATCCCAACACAAATAAATGGCAAATGTCTGACATGATGGATATGTCACTTACCCTGATCAGATCATTACACATTGAATTCATGTGTGAAAATGTTACAGTGTGTCCCACATTTATCCACAATCAGTATGTGTTAATTAGAGGGGGGAGGGAGGAGGAGGGAAGGAAGGAAAGAAAGAAGGAAGGAAGAAGGAAGGAAAGAAGGAAAGATTCTGGAAATTCTGTGTATTCTGCTGTTGAAATAGGAACAGCAATTATAATTTGGCATAAATATTCATGTTAGAAGAAAAAATAAAAGAGGAACAGAAAGGGAACCCTTACATCTCTAAACTTCTAGGGGAACATGTCCTTTACTGCTTATAGGAAGTAGGATTTTTACCCTAAAAAATGTGCTTTAGGATATGATTATAGGTCATACAATGGCTGAAACTTTTACACTTCTAAGGGAGAATATCCCCTATTGGTTATGAAAAGTAAGAGCATTCCCCTAAAAACGTGCTCTTGGGAATGATTATAGGTGGTACAGTATCTGAGACTTTTGAACTTTAATACTTTATTTTTTGTGCAGTAAATTAAAGATAACCTACTCAGCACATCAAAGTTGTCATAATTTTATGCGGGTCATCCTTGGGGCAGGTACAAATAATTTAAAAATTAATTAGTTTAAATAAAAATATCAAGTAAAAATTGGCAGAGCTGGGCTACAGATATGGCAAACACTGTGAAGGTGATCCACAAATTAGTAAAGGTTGGGAGCTATTCAATGTAGGGATTTCCTTCCCCTGTGAACCTGGATCAAAGGGGATGGAAAATATTGAAAAGCATATGGAGAAACAAGCCCATAAAATAGCTCAAGCTGAGAGATGATTTTAATCAAAAGTGATTTGCACTGTGAAAGCAACATATTCCTGGATTAATTTCTGTCTGTTGGGCCAAGACATATTTTCCTATATCCTTTGGCTCCTAGAGCATAAATTCAGTGGGAGAATAGGAGAGAAAGGACAGTGGCTTTTGTTTTAAGGACAACCTATGCTTGTTGAAAACTCCTGCACAGAGCCCCTGTGCTGAAGGACAGTGGTGAAGTCAGTCCCACTGCTATTCTTGCTTCCCTTTGGAGTAGACAAAAACTGTTATTCTAGTCCTCAGGCTCCTATGTGATCAGGTCCTTGCTGCTCTCCAGGTCACCTTCTGAGCTCCAGCTTAATGTCCACTCTTCTGCCTTCCAGCCTTCCAGGCCTGTTCTATCTCAGCTGCACTTGCTGCTTTCTCTCTCTTCCTGCTCTGAGATCTTTATTCAGCTATTTCTTATAATTTAGTGCTGGGTCAAATACAGTGTCCTCTTGGGGTCTCCTTCTCTGAAGAACAACTTCGACCACTTCACAGATCACTCTTTCACGCGTTACCCTCTTTGGTCTTCTTCGTCCTGAAGTGCTGCTATTGTTTGCTTACTTGCCCCCTGATAAAAGGGCCTTGTCTGTTTCATCCCCAATATTCTCCCATGGTACTGAATGGCGCCCAGAGCATGGAAGGATTTTGGCAAATATTTGTTGAATGAATACATGAATTAGATAAGCTGGGGTTTGGAGTGGATCATCTCTGAGGGTCTCCTTCCAGCTATGAAATACTATGATTTTCAAAATCCATCACAAAAGGCATTCATCTTTCCAACAGCGAGCTTTGCTCTGCGTATTGGCCAAGATAGGATTTCACAGGGCTTAACAGAGATGGTAGGTAAGCAGGCAGAGTGAAACAGATGCCTTTGGGGGCTGACACATCTTCCTCTGACTTCAGCAGCAGAGCAAAGAGCAATCATTGTAATCAGCACAGAAGTAGATGAGAGAGCAGCTGGGTCTTTTGCCAAATGGCCTCTGTGGATGTCAAAGCCTGCTTTCCCCGCAAATAGCTCTTTATTTAAAACATGACTCTAAGTGGAGCCTGCCCTCCATCCCTTCCCCATTTCCCTCTTCCTCGGGCCCTCCAGTTTGTCACATATGTGTTCAATTGCTTTCCCAGCATTAGCTTGGGTAACCCTGATGCGAGGGAGATGAGAGAGTCAGCCACGAGGTCTGTGAAGGTCTGATGAAAGCAACTTTAACACATAACCATTTGCCTTGGCAGGAGCTCGGGCCAAGAGCAAAAGTCCTCTTGATGTGTCAAATTATAGATAAACACAAGTTTCAAAAACATTTGTGATATAACTGCAAATAAATGCTGGTAACTGGCAGGGTGCTCCGTTTACAAATAGTTCGTGTCATCCAAACAGTAAGAGGATAAACCTAAATGCAACTGACTTCCCAAACATTTGAAAGCACTTTAATAGCCAGGCTCTGAGCCGACAAGTATAAAAGAATAATAATTAAGGCTTAAAACCCGACCCAGCCAACAGCAAAGCTGCACAGGGCTGAGCCTTGGGGTTTATCAACATGACTCGACTGCAGATTCCAGTGAGATTTCTCCTTGAGTTCCATCCCGTCTTTTGAAGACCCTCTGAGTTGCCCACACCCCTGTTTGTGGTTTGAGTTGGCTTGTCCCCTTCAAGTTCAGAATATGAGCAGAGTGACCTTCGGAATTAGTTAATAGTTAAGAAGGAGAAGTGGCAAAGGACTTAATAAGACAGATTGGGCAGATTTTGTCTAAAAAAGAAAAAGTTAAGAGACACCTACCCTTGTCTGCAAAGCTCTTTGGTGATGGTGGTATTGGTGAGGAGAGAGAGGGGTTGATCTCATTCCACTCACTGGCCACTGTGAACTTTCATCCATCCATTTATCTATCTTTGAGTCAAAAAGTAAATATATTGAGTTTCTTTGATATGCTAAGCACTCTACTAGGAGATTAAAATACTTCAGTAAGAAAAATTTTGGTTCTGGTATCTGATCTCCATGATATGACACTGAAGAGGGAAGCCAGAGATCTCATTGGGGTCTGTTGTTGTTGTTAGGTGCTGTCGAGTTGGTGTCTGACTCATAGCGATTCTATGTACAACAGACGAAACACTATTGTTAGTGCTTCTCTTCTATTCATAGGGTTTTCAATGGCTGATTGTTCTTTGGGCGTGGGTTGCTGGGTCCTTCTCCCAAGCCTACAGCACCTAGTGTTCCCAGGCTGGCTCCCATCCAAGTACTAACCAGGCTCAACCCTGCTTAGCTTCCAAGATCTGATGGGATCAGACACCCTGAGTATGAGCGGACACGAAATCTTTGTTCTATATCAGGAGCTTTGAGTCCCTGACCTGAGCAAGTAGTAAATGAATATAGCCGGGAGGGTGTGGCCCATGCAAAGGAGGTGTGAGACCCTCCACCTTCACCTCCAGTGAAGGGTTCTACCAAAAGATAGCATAGGTTTCCAGATTTTCAAGACAAGAAAGAAATCTTAACCTATAAAATACAGAATCCCATGGTTTTAAATATTGGTGACCTAAGAAAGGTTTAAAAAAAACTGGCTAGAGCAAAATTAAATAAAAGTCTCTTAAGGTAGAAACAAAGTCCTTCCTTTCAGCTTGCTCATCTGTAAGATGATAGCCCTAGATCCTGGAGTCTGTGGAGTGCCTTCAGGGCTGCTATGGGGCAGGAGGGCAACCATCCTGACGGGGCACTGCCTCCACTCATTCCAACCACACGAGCCTGGCTTTAATCAGGGTCCTCAGGGGTCATTTCAGTTTTCCTTGAACTCTGAGATCCAGTTTAAATTGTCTAAAATCTACCAATTCCAGAGTTCAAAACCCTGTCCAAGAGTCTCAGAGTGCCTGTATTGGGAGCATAATTTCATGGCTTTCTCTGGCTCTCAGATTGCTATGTCAACCCTTGAGTTTGTACTGTGCCCAAACATGGAATTCAGTTCTTTCTTTGAATTCCATAAGGAGCCAACTCATTGTTGTTAGGGTCCAACTCATTGCGACCCTCATAGAGCTTTCAATGGCTGATTATTTCAGGATTGCTTCAAGAGTGGGTTGCCACGTCCCTCTCCCATTTTTGCAGTGTTGGAAATCGAACCAGGATCCTAGAAGAGTGCATAGCAGCACTCTACCGATTGAGCTAAACCCCAGCCCAGAAACTGACTTAATTACCAAAAATACTTACAGACTTAACAGAAGACATTTTTGGTAAGTGGTGAGGAGGAAACAAAATTAAATTAATTTTAGCAAGACAAGTTAACTTCAACACTGGACAGGACTGTTTTTAAGATGCATTTTTACCTGCTCCTGGCCTGATCCACAGTTTTTGCTTGCTATAGGATCTGGGCAAGTTGCTTGACTTTTTGTGTCTCAAATGTTCATATTTAAAGTGGGCACTATAATAATGTCTACTCACAGGATTAGTATGAGGATGAAATGACTTAATATAAATAAAAGGATTAGAAGAATATCAAAAAAGTATAAGCATATATATGCAGATAGATGATAGGTATATAAGTAGATCATTCATTCATATATAATATAATATATTCTCTATAAATTTATATATTTCTACACATACCTGTGTACATACATGTATATGACCATCATCATCATCACTATTATTGTTTTATTTTCTGGTTCCACTCTTTTACGTTTTTGTCTCCCTCACTAACCTGTTCTGCACCTACTCAGAAACAAAACCAGGAGTGATCCCCTAGCCCTCCTCTGTTCTGATCTAGAGTCATTTTTCTTCTTTTTCCTCTGAGATCTTGGGTCCCATTGATGTCATATCCCAAACATGTTTACCAAGGTGTCTTCCAGACAGCGATAGCTTCCTCCCTGGGAGGGATTAGGATGTCAAATGTCACAATAATATTTTTTCAACTTGTTACTTTTATGTATATACACAAAAGGTTCCATAACCTTAAATCAATATTAAAAACACTGGCCAGGTCTTCAGAGTGTTTTCACCCTCTAAAAATCCCCTGATTCTGAGGAAATAAAGTTTCCTGGTGGTGTGAAAGGCAAGAGTACATGCCTTGTAATAACAGACCAGAAAGAGCACATGGCAGGCATCCAGCCCTGGTTCTCCATCTATTCCCAGGAGCGCAAAGATACTGTGGGCTGTTTTCTAAAGTCATCAGGGCTGCGGTACCAGATGGCCAGAACCTGGCACAATATTCAGATAATATGCTTTTCCCCTCAAAAAGTATTTTATCTCATTACTTTCAGAATATTTCTAGCCTCTTCATTCCACCTCCAAAAAAGTTATTCACACAGATAACACAGATGGAAAGAGACTTCCTTCAATAAAGAGAAAGTGTTATTATAGTTTCTGAATTTTGTTTTGATATTGGCTTGTAGCTAAAATAAGCAAACACAGAACCCTAAAGATTCGTTCCACCCTCCCATAAAGCTGATAATCCCATATCTGTGTGCATGCATATATATGCTTTGTAATTTTTATGAGGCATATTTATAACTATCTGAATATTGGTAGAAAATCCTGTTAAAAATGAGACCTCCAAATGCTATTTCAGTTTCAGGTCTTTCCTATGACTCCTTCCCTCCTCGTTTCTATGGCCCAGATAAGAGGACGGGTATTTTAACTTTTAAAGCCATGCAGATGTCGTCCTTGGCATCTTTCAGAGGAAGAAGTTGACTTTGGAAGCATTATGGTACAAACATAGACTATTGTCAGTTAGGGAAATAGATACTGACAACATGTGAAGAACAGGAAAGGCGTGTTCTGCCATCCATTTCCCACAGGTGTGTAATGGAAAGAGCTCATCAGACTTGGCTTTGAGTCTCAGCTATACAGTAAGTAGCTCTGTGGCTGTGGGCAAAATGAATTCATCTGTCTGAGCCTAGAGTTTTCATCTGTAACAGGGGAATAATAACATCTGCCTCACGGGGCTGGGAAGTCTGAGAATGTGTGTGGCAATTTTTTCTCTTGGGTTTTTCAACACCTTCCTCTGTTGTATTTTGTTCCACCTTTCTCACCCTTCCTCTCCAATCTCCTTTCTGGCTCCAGATTTGAATCTAGAAAGAATTGTCTTCCCCTTTGATAGTCTTTCCCTGAATGATTCTAGCCATACTCTACCCATTTTTACTCCACTGGAGGAGAGGGGAAATGATTCCCCATTATTCATGGAACCCAACCAAGGGGAAGGGAATATATAGTAATATGTGAGGACCTCAAGTGGTTTTGGGGTTTGGATTTTTCTAGAAGACACCCCTCTTGGTAGGTCAGAGCCTACTGGAGGATGGAGGGAGTGGCCAGATAGACACATTCTCAGCTGACAAGACCAGCTCAAGAGAACCTGCTAATGATCCCCAAGAATAATTAGGGGGTACCCTGAAGCTCTGCTCACCTGCAGGATGAGGGCACAGAGCTTCAGCCATGGCTGTAAATGTCAGCATGGCCACATTGGCATTTTCAGAGGTGGATGAGTCTAAGAACACTATAGTTATAGGGAATTTTTATTTATTTATTTTTTATTTTTTATTTTTACAGTTCTTAGTCTACAGTATGTCCTGAATACATTTTGAATCTGTTTATCTCTCCTCCACTTAATGGGTTGACAGTAGCAGTAGTTATTATTTAAAACTAATGCTTTTTCTCTAATGATTGAGTTTTATTGAAGATTCTATAGAATTTTAGAATTTAAGGAGCTCTGAGAAGGTCAGATGACCCAGCTCTTCCCACAAGATTGAAGAAAATTTCAGATTCAATCAATGCAAAATATACTATTCAAGGAGAAAAGAAAACTGGGAATGTCTGAAGGACACAAAAGTTGTCAATGGCTTTAAGCACCTGGTGTGGGCTAATTATAACACTTGGGTCATACATTTTTGGCACAAGCTTCCTGGCAGTGAAGGCAGAGTGGAAACATGTTGGGTTACTTAGTTTTGGTTTTCTGACAATGGAAAACAGAAAATTTTCTGTAGAGAACATTTTCCTGGAACCAAACTTAGGCATTTATCACATGAGTCATTGTTAAAGGACACTGAGGGACAGAATGGACCCATTTCCTCCCATGGTTTCTTACAGAACAGTGTGGTTTTCCATATGGGTATTGTCTTCTCAACCACTTATGGAAGCATATATTTTCTTGTAGTCAGGAATCTTTCCAAGGCACCAAGTGGGTCTGAAATGAACCCAACTGGAGTCACTTTGGCTGCCCTCTTCCCCACTACCCTTTAGGGAGAAACTGTGCAGGTGACTCTATTTGGATAGAATTCAAAGGCAATAATGATAATAATAATAGTAATTCCAATTATAACTACCTTTTATCAAGTGTAAGTACATTTTATAAATATAAACAAATTAAGGCTTGGTGTTAGGTGCCATCAAGTTGTGTCCAACTCATAGTTGATCCTGATAAGGTTTTCAATGGCTGATTGTTTTAGAGATTGTTTCGGGAGTGGACTGCCACATCCTTCTCCCATTTCTGTGGTGCTGGAGATCGAACCCAGGTCCTCAGAAAGTGCAGAGCAGCACTCTACCAACTGAGCTAAACCCCAGCCCAACCAAGGCTCGGTCAGATTAACCACTCTGCCAAACACACACAGCTCATCCTGGTCACCAACTCCGTTTGATGAGTGGCATGTCCCCATAGCAATGTGTTGAAGAGGATTCCAAGGCCCCATCTGATGACAACAGGAAGGAGTACTATGATCAGTTCACAATATTTGCCTGTGAGAAGGGCGTGAAACTTGCCTGCCATGAATTTACCATGACTGTGTGATTACAGTTGCCTACTAGCAAAGCAAATTTCATGACAGTAATTAGCAGATAAATGTGTTGCTTACAATTCCTCTACATTTGTTAGTGGAAATATCCCAATATATAAGTTACTAGACTACTTTCTTTTTTCTTTTTTAATTACATACCACTGGGAACTTCAGAGTTCCCAGGAGCTGATCTATGCACATAAGAAGCAAATCTAAACAAACAAAAATCCTTTCTTCTCTGCTCCTCCCTCAAAAAACAAAACAAAACAAAACTCAAAGCCACAATGCAAATTAGAATTATCAATATGAATTTAATATGTTTATATAAGCCAATTTATAAAGTATTAATTTAAAAAATCTTACTCTATAGCTAATGACTGCTTCTTCTTGTGTTTGTATTTAACTAAGCTGTGGAATTCATTAAGAGTCTAAAATTTGAAGACTGTCTCTGACACTTTGGACGTTTCAGCAATTGCAGGCTGTATACAAACGCTGTAAGCACAGTGAGCCTGTTCTGAAGGGTCATGTCCTTCAAGACAAAACCTTAATTCCAGGGTTGCATGAAGCAACTAATCAGCCCCAGGTGTGTGGCTTTTGCTTTTGCCTGCCCAGCACTTTTCTTGTGCTAACAGAACTATCTCACCCTCATTCTCAGAGGGAGGTTTGGGTAAAGGTGACTCTTCCTTCTGGATGGGCGTGAGACCCACTGCAGCACCACAATCACCTGGCCAATGACTGATGCAGAGACAGGCACTTGTCACCTGCTCCAATCAATGTCGCCCTACTTAGGACTTCTAGTTGGAGCTGGAGGACAAAGATCCCCACTATCCACTGGGTCACGTGGCTGGTGAATAAATAATGCAGGTGGACATACTCCCTCCAAATGAATCCCATGCCAAACAGAGTAGCACTGAGTGGAGAAAGAGATTCAGTGGCTTCAAGTATATTCACAGAGTTGTGCATCCTTCACCATTATCATCTTTAGAATGTTTCCCTACCCTCAGAAGAAGAAGAGCTGTTCCTCTTAGCCAAGGTCCAACCCACCCAGCTCCTCCCCTCGGCCCTAGACAATAACTACTCAACTTTTTCTTTCTGGACATTTGCCTATTCTGGACATTTCACAGAAATGGGATCACACAGTTTGCATTTCCTAGTACCCTTTTTGCTAATTTTTGTCTCTCTCTTTACTTCTCCTTGAAGCCCTTATTAGAATTTTTTAAATTAAATATATGTAATTTTTTATTTTGGGCTGGGATTTAGCTCAGTTGGTAGAGCGCTGCGCTGCAGTCTTTGAGGTCCCGAGTTCAATTCCCAGCACCGCACAAGTGGGAGAAGGACCTGGGAATCAACTCCCAAGGCAATCCCGAAACAGTCAGCCATTGAAAACCCTATGAGGGTCGCTATGAGTCGGATACTGACTCGACGGCCCCTAACAACAACAACAGCAATTTTTTATTTAATGTCTGTCTCTTACATCAGACTGTAGAGTTCTTCCAGGTCAGGGACTCTATGTATTTAATTCCCATCACATTCTCACTGCCTACCCAACGCTTGTGCCCCACAGAATAGTCAGTTATTAATACTTACTAAATAAATAAATGGATGGATGTTAATGAATAAGTCAGGTACCCACTCTGCTGCCATCAGTAGGATTGTTATTGTTGTTGGATGCCCTGGAGTTAGGTCTGACTCATGGAGACTCTATGTACAACAGAAGGAAACACTCCCCAACACTCTGCCAATGATGGCACTATGTCAGGTCCTTCTCCCAAGCCTGCTGCACCTGATTTTTGCAGGTGGTCTCCCATCCAAGTACTAATCAGGCCTGACTCTGCTTAGTTTCCAAGATCTGACGAGACTGGATGCCAGGGTGGTGTGGCTGTAGACATCAGTAGGATAGATCTTGAAATACCCATCTACTTGGTGCAGTGAAGGAGTCCGATATGGTTAACTGACTCTGAAACTAGTTCCCAATGTTGAGGAGAAAGAAAAATAAATATGTCTAACAAGAGAGATTGTGGTTTTCACAAGCAGATGTGTAATATTTGAAAATGAGAAGTGAATTGTTTGTGTATAAAAGCAGAAAAGGGAGAGACTTGGTAAACTAAGTTAAAGTAAACTATTGCACTAACTAAGCCACAATGTGGTGGCTGCCAACTGGTCACAACTGCAGTTCTTTTTTTCTTCTTAAAGGCCTCCCAGATGCACTCAGAGTAACTTGGAAAAGAGGGTACTGACGCTTAGAACTTGCCTGTGCCATCGTCAGCTGTGTAGGGATTTATTCCAGGAGTGTTTAGGTCTGGTTGTTTTCTGCCTCTCCAGTGTCAGATAGAAAAAGGATGGGATGGAACGGAAGTCAGATGTGCGTCTTGTTACTGGGGCAAACAGCTTGTGGAGTGGGACACACACACACACTCCCTGCTTGGATGACTTCTAGACTCTGGGGCTGGGCAAAGCTGTTGCTGAAAACATCAAACAAAATAAACTACAAAATATAGAAGGAATGCAGAAAAAGTCATGAAAAACAAATTGGTGATTCATAGAGATTATTGTCTAATGGCTACAAGATTTTCCTGGCTTTGATTTAGATTTTTTTTTTCAAAAAGTCAGTTGCAGTAGAGGCTCCCTTGGTGGCTGGATATGAAAGGGGATTTTCTAGAAATAATGAGTTTTTGTTTAGGGTGCTTATTTTATTTTTAATAAAGCAAACATCATTTTTATTCCCTTGCTCCTCTATTGAGGAAATAAAATCCCTAAGTAATCTCAGCTCCTGGGTGCCAGTGACATAAAGAATACACACAGTAGAGGGATTATTTCAGAGATAGGGTCATTTTTTCTCACTCATAAGCACCTCAACAATTACGTAAGGTGTTATAAGTGTTAAATATGCAGCAGGAAGTGTGGAGGTGTGTGTGTGTGTGTGTGTGTGTGTGTGTGTGTGTGTTTATCCTTTCTCTTGGGCCCAGCAAATCCCTAATTAGTGAATGATAATCTCTATTTATCATGGTCTGCAAGGTTATAATTATTTTTTTAAAGACTCAAGATTCAACTAAAGGAGTAAGCGGGCCAGTTTGAGTAAATCATAGTCAGTATGATATTTAACCATATAGTTTTAACCATAGTTAAATAAATAATGCAGGTGGACATACTCCCTCAGAATGCATCCCATGCCAAACAGAGTACCAGTGAGTGGAGAAAGAGATTCAGTGGCTTCAAGTATATTCACAGAGTTATGCATCCTTCACCATTATCATCTTTAGAATGTTTCCCTACCCTCAGAAGAAGAGCTGTTCTTCTTAGCCGTTATTTAACCAAATCATAGTCAGTATGGTGTTTAACCATATAGTTTTAGGGTTGTGTACTTGAAGAGTGTGCCAAGGTCAAATCCCCAGCCTACTTCTGCCCAATGAAAGGGCATACACTAGTGTACCTGGTATAATAAACAGGAGACTCGTAATATTTTGCTTCATTTGCCTTCCACTAACTCTGTGGCCAAAGATCTCCCATTTGTCTATAGCTTTCGTTGTCCAAGTTGCTATTTATTCCTCATTTCTCACAAGTAATTTAGTACCTTCTAAATTCTCCTGAGGGTAAGAATACCTGGAATGTTTGTTGAAATTACAGATTTCAGGTCCCATCCCTAGAAGGAGACTCCTCGGAGGACTTTGTAATGTACCCCAGGAGATTCTTACGGTATGAAGAATTTAGGAGAAATGGTTGTTGTTAGGTGCAATTGAGTCAGGTCTGACTCATAGTGACCTTATGTGTAACTCCCATACTTCAGTGCTTCTCTGCTGTTCATGGGGTTTTCAATGGCTGATTGTTTCAGGGGTGGGCTGCCATATCCTTCTCCCATTTTTGCAGTGCGATGTATCGAACCCAGGGCCTCAGAGAGCACAGAGCAGCATGCTACCAACTGAGCTAAAACCCAGCCCGTCAGGAGAAACGGAGCTAATGATTTTTCAGTTTTATTTTATGATAGGAAAGCACTTCCATGAAACTCTTTCATGAGATCCTCACTAAGGATCTGTGAAAAAAATATTATTATTGGCGTTTTACATAAGAGGAAACCGAGGCTCATTTGGGGATGGACTTTGACTCCAGGCTGTGTGGCTTCTTGTCTAGACCCTCCGCACCAAGTCCCAATATCTCCCAGAAGCTTCTGATAGTGGTGGTAACATCACTACAAGAAAACCACCTGCAAGCAAAGAAAGGGGAGAAAGAAATTATGATGGGACCTCTGAGATCACCCAAAATATTGTGAAGAAAGAGGAATCTTTTGATAACTGAAGATGAGAGAGGGGAGCAGGTGGAGAGCCGTGGAAATGTGAGTGCCAGTCTAGCATTGATTAGTGAGGAGCTGTTGAAAATAGCTGGAGCCGAGGTAAAGTTTTGCATTGTCTGTTCTACAGAATACTAGTTCTGCAAGAGAGTTCATGAGAAAAGGGCTGGACTCAAATAAATTTGGAAAATAGGGTGAAATTGACTCCAGTGTACAGATTCCAGTGAAAGGCAAAGTATATCTGCCTTTAAAGGCTCTGAGAAGTCCTGCTTGAAACAAATCTAATTAAAATTTTAAACCAGAAATATCTGAACCTTATTTAACCCATAGAACTCTCTCCTCAATTATCTATAAAATATGCATAAACAGTTTTCTGCCTAGGCTTTGGGAAATACTGGCTTAGGACACAGATTTAGAGTTGGGAATGTACTCACAGGGGTGTTTGGTATTATGTATAGAGTTGTAATTACATTGAAAGAAGTTTTAATATCTTACATATAGGGCCAAACTTCTACTTACTTTCTTCTACTGAAAACTTGAACTTCTGTTCTTCTTTTTTGTTCTGTTATGCCTTTGCTCATTCTGAAAAGAGGGAATGGGGGGAAAGGAAGGGGCCGACATAAAAGCAGCAGCAGAGCATCGCTGTACAGTGTGTGACTCCTCACTTGCTAACGCGAAGCAAGTGTCCGGCATGGGGGCCAGGCGGGAGCCGGGTGAAGCCCTGGAATGTGGAAGCCCCGTCTGTCTGGAGCCTCGGGCCCTGTGCAGCATCTGGATCGGAGTTCCCGCCTGTCTTCCTTTCTGCTTTTGCCAATCCGCCTCTCTGGGGATGGGGCGGCCTAAGGATGTCACCTCCTGGACGTGCTTCCTGCCCTCCCTGTGTTTAATGGTGTTGACTCCCAGGGACGCCTCCTTCCAAGGACCTCTGGGGCCTGCGGCTGCCCTACGTGTGGTCCACGCGGCCTCCTGGCCAGAAAAACAGGCGCAGAAGCCTGGCTGGGCAGGGTGGCCGGCGGCATCAATCTTTCCAAGATGTGGAGGGAATGGGGAGCTATCTGTTTACATCACGAATGCCACATGTCACGGCCTGATGGCGCCCAGAGATGCCTTTGGGCGTGGGCGGGAGCTGGGTGGAGGTGGGAGTGGATGTGTGGGAGTTAAGAGGAGCGGACGGGTGCTCACCGAGAGGGTGGGCCGGGTGACAGGGGAATGCTCTTCTTTCCTCTGGTTGTGTTACACAGCCTTGAAGCAGAGAGTTTACGGCAGCCGCTTGTGCTCAGACGCCTCAGATATGCTTGATTTCTTAATAGTGCGAGCTCTGTTGTTGTTACTCCCTGGGGGCCTGACGTTGATCTGCCCTAGGTCTGACCCAGCAGAATGACAGATGGAGGAAGGTAGTGTGCAGAAGTTGTTTTGAAGGACGGTATTTTATTTATTCTTATTTTTAATTTTTTGTGTGTGTGGTAGTGGGAGTTTGAACCCAGAGCATTATGCATACTTTGCATACTCTGCAGTGGTAGAGTGGTACTCCACTGAGCTCTATCCCCAGCCTATTTTTAGTCTTTTTTCTTGAGACAGGGTCTCACTAAATTATGCAGGCTGCCTCTGGCCTCCAACCTGCTATCCTCCTGTCTCTGCCTCCTGAGTTGCTAGGATTACAAGCATGCACCACAGTGCCTGGCTAGGACAGTATTTTAAAAAGTGAATTTGCATGCTTTCTTGGGTGTGGTTCACCATTCTCTCAGTATTTAACAATTAAGTTCCCCAAATTAATTAAGTGTGTATGTTTGCACACAGACATACACACAAATTTATTATAAACTTTTCTGAGATAATGAATGTGTAGCATAAAATTCATAAACTGTAATAATAAAATATATAATACTCTTTATTATAAATTTCATATAGACCATTCATTCTTGTGGGAATATCTCACTGATTTTTTTTCTATCAAACTCTTATCTCTATAGCCAACCTCTGGTTACAACTGAGAAACAAGTTTATTTCTATCATGACTGTTGATGTTTTTGTTCGTGTTAACAAGTAAAACAAAAGTAAAACAATGAAGACATATGTCTAGGGTTGCCAGATATATCAAACAGAAATACAAGAGGCTCGGTTAAGTCTGAGTTGCATATAAACAATTTTTAGTGTGAGTGTGCTCTGTGTAATAGTTGGGATATAATTGCACTGAAAATTATTTTTATTTATAATTGTGTCCCTCCTTATCTGTGGACCCTACATATTCCATATTTTTCCTATACATACATACCTATGATAAAGTGTAATTTATACATTAGACAGAGTAGGGAATTAACAACAATTTTGACGATATAATGTAATAAAAGGTATGTGAATGGGGTCTCTTTCTAAAAACATCTTGCTACTGTATTAACCCTTCTTCTTAGAAAATGTAAGGTGATACATAAAGGAAGCACTGCGTGGCTTTTCTTTGCCGTATCCTAATTTCCAGCACCACTGTTCTTCCACTACGGGGCCATTATTAAGTAAAGTGGGGGTTACTTGAACACAAACATTGCAATACCATAACGGTTGATCCAAAAACTAAGACAGCTGCTAAGCGACTAATAAGAGATAAGATAGTTAATTTCGATTGCCAACTTGACTGGATTGAGAGGCACCTAGGTGGTGGGACCTAGCTGGAGGAAGTAGCTCAGTGAGGGTGTGTACTTGGGGACTGGTAGGGTGTCCTCCCCTGCCTCTCATTGCTTCCTGTCTACTATAAGGTGAGTAGACTTTGCCACATGCCCCCACTGTCATGGTGTTCTTCCTCACCATGGCTCACAATCAACAGAGTCAAGGACTATGGACGGAAGCCTTTTAAACCACAAGCTAAAATAAATCTCTCTCCCCTTAAATTGTTTATGCTAGGTATTTTGACACAGCAATGAGAAGTCTAACATAGGAGGGGTAGCATATATAGCATGGATACACTGAACAAAAGGACAGTTTGTGTCCTGGACAGGATAGTGCAAGATTTTTTGGAGCTACTTAGAACAACATGAAATTTCATACTTATGAATAGTTTATTTCTGGAATTTTTCACTTAGTATTTTCAGTCTGTGGTTGATGCCAGGTAAATGAAACTATGGAAAGTGAAAGGGAGGGCTACAGTATTTGAAATTCCAACCTAACTGGGCATCTTGTATTGTATTGTATATAGCATTGAAGAACTTCACTTGTTTTTCACTGATATAACTTTTATGATGAATCACATGATAGTTTTTGAATACTAGAAGAACATCCTTTCATTTTTTGTTCTTTTCATAGTGTAATGACTGTACACAGAAGATAAATTTAAGTTTTATCTTCATTCACGACATTTTCTCCATCTTTAAGTATAGAAAACTATAAACCAAGCCCTCATTTGTAGCAGCTGCCAATTTCCATAATGATGCACTCTTACCATGTTGTTAAGTGCCCTCAAGTCATATCCTACCCATAGCAACCCTAAGTGCAGCGGAGTGAAACACTATCCAACACTGCCATGCACATTATCTTCTTATGTTTGAGCCTATTGTTGTAGACACTATGTTTGTTCTCATTCTGAGTCATTCCACATCAACAAAAGGAGGTACCAGGGGCTTTACTCGAGTCATTCCTGCCATTAAGGTCGACTCTATTTTGAGGAAGCCATTCTTCCCCTGCTGTTTCTTGAATGGCTTCCAGCCTGGGAGTTCTCATTTTCTGGCACAGTATTTGACAGTGCTTCTCCACTTTTCATGGAGTTTTCAATGATTAGTTGTTCTGGGAGCGGGCATCCAGGTCCTGCCCCCTAGTCTGCCTTAGTCTGGAAGCTCAGCTGACACCTGTCCACCATGGATGGCCCTGCTGGTATCTGAAATGCTGGTGGCACAGCTTTCAGCATCACAGCGACACACAAACCTCCACAGCACAACAAACTGACAGACACCTGGGGGCCCTACCACCACAGACAATGTCAATCTTTCAAATTGACATCCCTGAATGAGGAATTGAAAAGGAATGTGCAAGGCTATATAGCATCGTATCGAATTTTCATCATCCAAATATAATAGATACAAATAACCTCAGGGCATAAAAGGATCAACATTTTGTAAAAATAATTAGGAAGCGATAACTTCTGAGCATTTCTTGCCTTTGTTTCTAACATAGCTTATTTAATGATAAGTTAATACAAGTTTTGTTTTAACTGATTCACAAAATTTTTCACAATATAACAACAGGTCCTTACAAGCTGTAAACAGCCATTCCTGTCTTAACCAAGGCTGTTTTATTCACTTATAAAATTTGCTGTATTCCTAGAGGTGTTTGAGGTGGTGATCTTAGTAAAATTGTTGGGGAGATTCGAAGGGAAAAAAACACAGCCCTTCTCTTGGGAGCTTATACTACCCAAAGGAGTAATTAACATTTGTTGATCATCTCTCTTTTGAGACACTTCTCTCTACCAAGAATTTAAGATTATAACCTTATAAGACCCCATGCTATACAAAAGCCCATGATGTAGAGGGGACATTCACTCTAGATATAAAAAGGCCACTAACATTATAGGCAAGAAGAAGGTTATAAGATGCAATCAAAGATTATCTCTACCCCATAGTTAAGGATTGGAAGGGATGGCAGGCGTCTTAAGGGGTTATATGTTTTCCTCTGTATTTTCCTTTGATGTTGTGAAGATTTTCTGGAGGATAAGTACAAAGTCTATGATACAGACAACAAATTCATGAAATTCATCAAAGGGTAAGGTTTTCTGGAACACACAGAAGCATAAGCTAAGCCTGGAGGAATGGAAGGAATTTAGACAAGTAGGAAAGGCATTGCAGGTAGAGCACACTGCATACGTAAAAGGTCAGAGGTACCTTGAAGAAATAATAAGTCAAATAGCCTGGTTAGAAGTTTGGATTCATAGATAGGTGTGAAAGCTATTTAAACTGGGCTCCATAATGTCCACTCTTGGCATGGAATCAAGTTTAAAAAATAGCTGGAAACATTGAAACTAATTTGAAACTCTACCACCACTTCTTAAGAGACCACAAATGAAGCCTTGAGTTTGAGCCCAGAGAGAGAGGGAGACGGAGAGGGAGAGAGACATGAGAGAGAGAGAGAGAGAGAGGACTTTACTCAAAATCATTTCTTAATGGCCCAAGCTGGATTAATTGCCTCTATTTTCTGAACATATAATACCATGCATTTCCTGCTGTTTTAGTGCTCATTACATTATCACTCACCTGCAGCTGTAGCACCATGGAGTCAGATCTCAGAAGCTAAGCCAGGACGGGCCTGATTAGTCCTTGGATGGGAGACTGCTTGGGAACACCAGATACCGTAGGCTTGGGAGAAGGACTGGCAACCCACTCCCAAAAATCAATCAGCCACTGAAAACCCCACGAATAGCAGAGAAGCACTGACAATAGTATTTCACCTGTTGTACATAGGATCGCTATGAGTTGGACACCAAGTCGACAGCACCTAACAACAACAACAACAACATTATCCACTACATTACCTCTTGAGTCTATATTTTACCTGTCTTCTCACTGATTGGACTGTTAAAATTTTGAAGATAAACCTTAGATTTTATTTCTTATGTATGTTTATATCACTTATACATAGTTTATATGTGCATATATTTTATATATGTTGTTAGGTGCTGTCCAGTCGGTGTCCGACTCATAGCAACCCTATGTACAACAGGGAAAACCCTATTATCAGTGCTTCTCTGCTATTCATAGGGTTTTCAATGGTGAATTGATTTTGGGGAGGGGATTGCTGGGTCCTTTTCCCAAGCCTATAGTATCTGGTGTTCCCAGGTGGTCTCCCATCCAAGTGCTAACCAGGCCAACCCTGCTTAGCTTCCGAGATCTGATGGGATCAGATGACACAGTGCTACGGCTGCAGGTCTATTTTATATATAGATATATATATATATATATATATATATATATATATATATATATATATAGTATAGTTTATATTATATTTATATGTACTATGTGTTTCTTGAAAGTATATAAGTACTTTTTTTGTATTTTGGATGAATGAATCCATTTATTGGCACCTTCTGTGTGACAGGCACTGTATTAAGCCATTAGCAAACTTACCTCTTTTTATGTGCTACCAACCACATGAAGATACCCTTAATTCTCAAAAGAGAAATCCAGGACCCAGAGAGATGCAATGATGGCTCAAGGTCATATATCCAGAAAATGACACCACCAGAATTTGAACCCAGAGCTGAGAGATTGGCCCATGTCCATGCTGAAATGTGAGAAATCATCCCTTCAGTGTGGTGAGGGAAGATGTAGGTCCCCAAAGAAGAAGCTGGAGCTGTCAGGCCCTTGGGTGGCCATTGGGAGGGTGCTGGTACCAGCCGGCTGGTGCTGATGCAATGACACTGGGAAAAGGGAAGATGGAGAGAAGATATTAAGTACACATCTGTTATCTGTAGTTACAGAATTCTTGTCTACCTACTCCGTGGCTTCATTACAAAAGGTTTGACTATAGACAGAATTTCTTTGCAATAATGATCTCTCGCCCTGCTTTAAGAAGTCCTTGGTCTGGGCAGAGTAGGTGAGGGGTAGAGAGGTAAAGGCTGTCTGAAGAAGTTGTTAGGCTATGTCATGGTGGGATTTACTCTTCAGTGATGCCGTAAGTTCATTAGTGGCATGGATAATCACCAAAGCAACACAGTGAACATGTGTGGCGGGCCCTCTGGGTGCCAAGTACACATCAAAACTTACAACACCATAAAGTTAGATGAGTTAGATGAGTTCCATGTATTTCTCCCACCATATTTTCCAAAATTTAATTGCTGCTATGTAAGTCTGGCCTGGATTTTTAAACATTTTTCTTACATATAAGTAACTCACTGAACTCTTTCATACATAACAGTAGTTTATCTGTAGAATAGTGCTCCTTTTATGACCAGTGGTGCCCTTTACCACCATTAATGCTATTTGACTTAAATTCTCATTTTTGTCTGATATTAATTTTGTTATAACAGCTTTTCTTTTACCTGGTGTATGCCTCAAATTTTAAAAAGTTCTTTCTCTTTATTCTTCTTGTGTTTTTCTTTTGGATGTATCTCCTATACTGTGCATACAGTTGCCTTTTAGTTCACTTACATTGATTGCAATGAATGATTTCTTTTCAGTTGTTTCTGCCCTTTTTTTTTCATTTCACCAAGCTTTAAAATTTTTGTTTTCGTTTTTGTTCATTCTTACTTTTTGTTGAATTAACACTTTTCTTTATTCCACTTCTGCTGGTGGCAAACTACAAATTTTATATATATTTTTAGTGGGCATCCTTAATTGTTTTTTCTTTTTTAAATTAGTTTATATTAATTGTACAAAATAGTTGGTTTTATTGTATCATTTTCGTACACGTATATGAGATATTTTGATCATATTTATCCCACATATTACTCACACTTATACACTTCCACTAGACTTCTTTCTGTTTCCTAATAGTCCCCTTTTGCTTTCATGAGAAAAATAAAATCCAATTTAAGTATAGACTTTTGTAACAAAGTCTGAAGTTATCCAATATGTCCTCCTTTCAAACAAGGCAAAGCCTTTAGTATGTTAACTATCACTGAATAGCATCTTTTCTGTGATTGTTTTGTAGAACTTAGTTTTATCTTTTGTTAGGAATGCATGAATATCATCATGTTAATACAGTTCACAGTTAAATCTTCATCATGTTTAAAAAATAGTTAATCCACAATCCCAGTAATGATGTGTTGTGGGCTGTTCAGGGCCCTTTTCTCCTGATATGTCTGACTAAGGGTCATATTATCAAGAGTCTTGGCTTCTAATAAACAGGCCTTATAGGTTACTATCCCTCTATCTTGTGTGGAAGTCATGAAGATGTAATAGCCTCTGGGCCCAGCATCTTCCTTGGCTCAGGAGGTAGTGGAAGCCGGACAGCATTCCCTGCAGCACATCACTCCAGTGGTCATGTTGGAGGAAGGCCGTGTGCACAGAGAACAGCACTGTGTGTGTGACTTCAGGGCACCGACCACCCACACACCCGCTTTGTGTTTACACCATCCGTCTGTGGAGCATCTGTTAAGTGCCAGGTGCCAGGACTACAGAGATTATTCTACCTTTAAGGTGATTCTAGTCCAGACAGACATGTAAATCACTGAATGAAATATAATATACCAAATGCTACAGGAGAAAGGCAAGGGTTTAAGAGTACAGTTGGCTCTCAGTAGTTGCGTGTTCCACATTTGTAGGTGCAATTAATTGTGGACTGAAAATATGCAGAAAAATTTTGCATCTGTATTGAGCAGGTTCAGCCTTTTGTTCCTGTTATTTTTCCCGGAACTATATACTATAGCAATTATTTACATAGCACTTACATTAGGTGTTAAAAGTACTGTAAAGATGATGATTTGAAATATACAGGAGGATGTATAGGCAGATACCATGTCATTTTATGCAAGGGACTAGACCATCCCTGGACTTTGGTGTCTGTAGGGCTCCTAGAACCAATCCTGTATGGGTACCATGAGACAACCGTATAGACGAGAGAACTTTAAACCTGTATAGAAAAATAGGAGCAGGCTTCCTGAGGAAGGTGATACTGGCCCTAAAGAATGAGAAGTATTTAGTCAAGAAGGTGGAGGAAGGAAGGGTGCTTGAGTTATGACTATTTCATTTCTGTTTATGTACATTTACAGCAAGAAAAGGGAAGTTATGTATCTAAGTATTTCAAAATGAGTATAACTCTTGATCCTATAATTCCACTTCTAGGAATTTATTCTAAGGAAGTTACCAGACATGCACATAAAGATTTATGGACATGGATGCTTATTGCTGCATGATTTATAATAATAAAAAAATTAGAAACAGCCTAAATGTTTATAGTGAATTGGATAAGTGAATCCATATGATGGAATATAATGTAGCCCTTAAAATCCATCTTTAATGAGGGGAAAGTGCTCGAGTTGAATTAAGTAGGAAAAAGTAGTTTAAAATGTGACCTCAATATGGCTAAAATTGGACATAAAGTAGGACAAAATGAATATTATGTATATGAGTTATGCACAGTAAAAAAGACTGGAAAAATACATCAGAATGGTCAGGGGATAGTAGATATATTGATGTAAAACTTTTTATATGTAGTCTTCCAAAGTTTACATAGAGGCATTCATTATATTCCAAATTTTAATGCACACTTTCTCCTCCTGCCATACTATAGCCACTTACTCATCCCTTAGCACCCTGTCAGTGCTCTGTTCCTCTCATGCTGGTGCCTGTGTCCCTACTGCTATGGAGGCCTATGCATCTGTCTGCAGGAAATACTGTGGGCAGAATTTTAAGATGGCAAGAGGGTGCTCCTTCCCCTCCCCCTTCTTGTTGCTTTTCCTTAGAAGAATCCTATTCTGTCTAAGTGCCTCTCCTGATCAAAGCCAACTTTCAGGGAATAAATTTATTGAGCACTAACTATATGCCATACCACTGTGGCATCTAATCCCATCAGAACTCAGAAGCTAAGTAGGGTTGAGCCTGGTTAGTATTTGGATGGGAGAATGCCTGGGAATACTAGGGTGCTGTAGGCTTAGGAGAAGGACCTAGCAACCCACTGCCAAAAAACCAATCAGCCATTGAAAACACTATGAATAGCAGAGAAGCACTGATAATAGTGTTTCATCTGTTATACATAGGGTTGCTGTGAGTCAGACACCAACTTGATGGCACCTAACAACAAACAACAATAACAATTGTGTGTCGGGTACAGTTCAAAGCACTTTGGATAGATTAACTCATGAATCAATCCACACAACACTCTCTGAGGTCGATAACTAGTAAATTTCCATTTTACTGATAGGGAAACTGAAGCCTGAGGAAGTTATTGAGAAGTCTGAGTTTACCTAATTAGTAAGTGCTAGAAGCTGGATTTGAATGCAGATAATCTCTGTACACACTACAGACACCCAAAGAGATGTTGATATCTAACCCATGCAGAGCTTTTTCCAGGAAGGCATGCATTTCAGAAGGCCAGGTTCTCAACTGACTTAAGCCAATGCCTTAGGGTGGACATGGAGAAGTTAATGTTTAGGGTATATTGGGCCTCCATGGCCAAAGAGATTCTCAAGGGTATTCTATGGACCTGCTGACATGGCATCTTTATATGTGGATTTCTTTGAAGTTCACTTCTGGGCAGAAAGCTCTGGGAACAATGAGGAGTTGGGCTCCTGCATGGAGCTGAGTGCGCCTGTAGAAAGGGCATAGATAGGTAGCCTCTGTGATCTGCAACGTCATGAGCCTTGCTGTTCTTGTTTTCCTTCATATCAAGGAGGGAAAGCCCACTCTGTCAATGGTTATATGCAGAGAAAAAGCTAGTTTTCAGAAAGGCCTTTTATTCTATTGAAAGCCTGGGTGGACAACTTCCACGTGGACAATTCTGACGGTTTGTCCCAGTGGAGCAAACCCTTTCTCCCCGAGTCTGTGTGGGTTACAGAGACAAGGGGCTTGGGCCAATGTGAAGCTCACTGCCTGATATGCACAAGCTGAAGTTTCAGGGAGTTCCACTTCACTGGCAGTTACCAGCTTGGTTAGGTCTCATGGTGACCTGTTGCCTTTGCGCCAGTGTGTTCCATCTGGCCCAAAGAACTTGGCAGTTTATGTATGAAGGAATTCTTTGGCCATCTGAAAAGGAAATCAATTGTTAGAGGGGCAGATGTCAGACCAGAAGGTTTCTTTTAAGCTTGTTGTAGGTAGCCTAAAGCTGAGACAATCATTTCAACAATAGTAATAATGCCCAGTTCACTTTCACATGTACTCACCCAGGGGTGGAAAGAAGATTATATTGAGGTGCTCTACCTGTTGTCCTTGTCACAGAGGGGGAATTGCTTTATCAGGCCTCTTGGTTTCCTCTCCATGTTTGCTATGTGCCCTGAGACAATAGGATAAGATTAATATAACCCCAAAGGCTCCTCCCTCCTCCACCACCTTATTCCCAGCACAAGGCACGAGTCACACACTTCAGATCCTGGAAGCAAAGGCCACAGAACCCAAGCTATCCATTCTCCAAAGAAGAGCTGCAAGGAACACGCTCATGGATACCCAAAGATCAGTTTTGCTACCTTAATACTGGGGGCTGGGATTTAGCTCAGTGGGTAGAGCGCTACACTGCAGTCTCTGAGGTCCCCAGTTCAATTCCCAGTACCGCAAAAATGGGAGAAGGACCTGGCAATCCACTCCCAAGGTAATCCCAAAACAGCCATTGAAAACTCTATGAGGTCGCTGTGAGTCAGATACGGACTCGATGGCACCTAACAACAACAACAACCTTAATACTAAAAGCATGGGTTAAGAAGAAAAGGGGGGAGAACCAACAATGAGGGACTGACGTACCAGGGGCTTCCAGCACGGCAGAAACCACTCATCAACAAAGCCAGCAGCAGCTAAGTAGCTCCCGTTAGCCTTCGTCACTGCCACCCAGTGCAGAGGACGAACCATCAGCCAGATGGCCCCCAGTCACCCAGTAATGTCTGGGCTTAAGACATTATTCAGCCCCCATCTAGTGACCCCATGCAGATATCCCTCCTTTAATGGGAGATTCTTGCGCCTCAGGGCCAGGCACAGGCATGAGAAGGAAGCCCCTGTGCTCTCGCTGAGCTGGACTATCCAGAAGCAACCTGCAGTTCTTGAGGAACCTGGGTTAGGGGTGAAGTTGATGTCGGTTTGTGTGTGTGATGTTTGTCATCTGTGAGTCTCCTGCTCTCATCAGCCTGAGGTAGATGGAGAGAGTCCCAAGCAGGCTGTAGAGGCCCAGACGGAGTACCGCCCTGCAGGTGGTCAGCCTGTGCCTCAGGGGACTTCTTCCAGGTCCTTCTGGAGTCTCAGCTGTTTCAAATAAAAATACCAGGCCAAGTGATTTCCATCAGGGCTGGGGCACAGTCACCAGCTCTCCACGTCCTAGCTATGTCCTTGGGCAAGGTTGCCCTCTCCTCTTTGAACTTTACCATCTCTTACCAAGGAAATGGGCCCTGTTGTTGAGGACGAGAGTATATGGCTCAGAGAATAAAATCAGACAGATGTGAAACAGATATTTTCTACCCTGGCCGTATGTTGAAATCATTTGAGGAGGTTTAACATATACATCTGACAGCTCTGGGGCAATATCTCAGCAGCAATGGGCTTGGCTAGCACACACGAGGCCCAAAGCTCACTCCATGGCACCCTAATAAAATAAAATAAAATAAATTGCTGAAAATTATCAAGGCCAACCACCATCGATGATTTGATGTGTTTTCTTCTAGCTATTTTCCTCCTATTTGAATTTTAGTTATTTTAAGCTATTGACTACTATTGATTCCGTATCTATGATGCACTAACCACTGTTCTGAGTGCTCAGCTAGGTTATCATAAGGTACAAGACAAACAGCCATAATTTTGCATTCTGCTTCTCCCATTTCATATGTTGGGTGTGATTTCCCACCTTGTTAAAGTCTTCCAAGGCCCTGGTTGTTAGTGCCTAGATCATAGCCCTCTTTATGGTTATACTATGCTATGACTACTGTTGGATATTTGTGTTATTTCTTACAACTGTTGAGTTAACATTTCATTATAGAATTTTAAAACATCCTCGCTGCCTCTCAGTGGGCCCTCTTCTACCTCCTGCAGAACAGTGCTAAAGCTTCTCACAAAGCTCACTTCCCCAAGCGTCCACGTGGCTCCCACCCCGCTGCCTGCAGACCTTCGCTCCAGCTTCACCTTTGGAGTGAGGCCTCACTGGCTGTGTTCACACCCACGTTTATTTTTCTCCCTAGCACGTGTGCCATAGTATACATTTTACTTTTTAAAGTTTGCTTGTGATTTCTACAAATCTATTTGAAAGGAGACCCACAAGAGAAAAATTCTTCTCTGTTTGGTTCCCTTTCCTATCGCAGCTGTGATGCCCACGCTGCGTGCATAAGGAACACCACAGTGGAGATGGGAAGAAGGGCACTGGGAGAAGGCGTGAGAGGCGGAAGCCTAGAGAACCGCAGAACTCAATTCCAGAACAGAGAGAAGGAGCAAAATCTCTTCTACTCTTAACTCCACATTTTGCCAGGTTGTCCTGGGACATAGTGCTACAGGAAGCCAGTCTTTAATTTCTTGCTTTACAAAGCTGAGCACTAAGTTTTCAGCATTGCATTGGATCCTCTCTTCCTTCAGAAAGTTTGACCCTGAGATTTCCCACAGTGATTGGCCCAGATCAGTATCAATGATTGTAAGTTACTCCCATGAATTAAATGGCCCAGGGCAGACACAAAGGCGTGGGCTCAAGATGTCAACTGTTTGCAGGAAGTTTTCAAAATCAACCAAGTGCAAGCCTTTGTGGATTTAGCAGACGGGCCCTGGGAAGGGTGCCAAATGTCTGTAGCCCAGGTGAAAAGATGACTCGTATTCCGCAAGCTTAAGTCCAGCAGTCTTGGGAGACCCTGAGTTATTTGTGCTCAGAATGGCAGACAGATCAATGAAATCATGCTCAAGTCTCTAAGCCTTGTTAAGCTATAGCTACAGCCCAACCTAGGACTGAGGCATGGATGAAACGGCCTTGAGACAGAAAAAGGTCAGAGAAGGTAATCAGTAATCATGTGTCTGCCAGAGCAAGATCTGATTTATTGATTTTTAAAAATTAATTTGTAAAATATGACTCAAATAATGCACATATAGAGTTTAAAGAAATCAAAGAATGTAAAGAGCATAGAGTTGAAAGTTCCCCTTCTGTGGCTACAAACTGGCTCTACAGTTGCCTAGATTTCCTTACTCATAGGCAGTCACTGTTAGTGATTTTTATACATTTGTTTTAAAACATGTATGTGAGTGTGTGTATGCACATGTGCATATCTTTGTATGCTTCAACAAGTAACACACTGTACCCACTTTCCTGCCTTTGGCTTTTTTGACTTACTATATCTTAGCGTGGGCTGAAGTTTGGCTCAGTTGGTAGAGTGCTTGCTCTGTGCACTCTGAGGCCCTGGGTTTGATCCCCAGCACTGCAAAAATGGGAGGAAGACCTAGCAGCCCACTCCCAAAACAATCAGCCATTGAAAACCCTATGGATACCAGAGAGGCACTGACACAGTACCTGCCATGGCACAGTGTTGAGGAGTGTTTTGTTCTGTTGTACATAGGGTTAATATGAGTTGGACCCAATTTGACGGCACCTAGCAACAACATATCTTAGCAAGTATCCCACAGCAAATCAAAAATTCAGTTTTTAAAGGTTTCATCATAACCTATTATCTGAGTGAACTACACCTTACTCCTTATTGTGGAGTTTAGATATGTTCAATTTATGCTAGTATAAAAATTACCGTAATAAATGTCCTTATATTACTATTTTTAATAATCTTTTCTACCTTATTTTTTTTTAAATTCACACATCTGTAATGAAGAACTAAAGAAATACAGAAAAACACAATGAAGGCAATAACATTCACCTAGAGATAGCCATCATTAGTATTTTAGTCTATTTCCCGTGTTTTTCTCAGTAGTGTGTTTTTATATTTATAGTACAATATAATTATCCTTCACTTAGCTTTTATTTATTGTGAGCATTTTCCCATGTCATTAAACACTCTTCAGAATCAACATTTTAAAACACTACAGAATTATTTGTGTTAATCTCGATCATCAACTTGATTGGGTTGAGAAATACCTAAGAGGTTAGTAAAGGACCCCTTTGTGTGTGGCTGCGAAGACATTTCCAGAGAGGATTAACTAAGGGGGTAGATCTGCCTTGAGTGTGGGTGGCGCCATCTGATGGGCTGGTAGAATGAAAAGGGAAAAAGGAGAAAGCCAATGAACAGAGGCATTCATTCCCTCTCTCTCTCTCTCTCTCTCTCTCTCTCTCTCTCTCCCCCTCCCTCCCCCCCTCTCTTTCTCCACGCTGCCATGATGGGAGCTGCTGCGCTGCACCATGCTCCTCTGCTGTGATGGACTAAGACCTCTGAAACCATGAGCAAAAGTAAATCCTTACTGTCTTAGGTTGTTTTGTCAGGTATTTTGCCATAGCAACGAGAAAAGTAGCTAAAACACCATCTTATGGCTTATTAAACCACAACCTACTGTGGACATTGTGATTGTTCTGTGTTGGTTGGTGGGCATGTGCAGCACTTCAGCTTACACTTGTGCACAGCTATTCACACAGTGATTTGTGCATAAATTGTCTCGAGTTCCTGCCTCCTCAGGGGTCACATGAAGGGTGTAAACTTTCCTCTAGGCCCTTCACACACCTTGCCAACATGCTTTCCAGAGAATCTGTGCTATTTTGCACTGCTGCCAGCAATGCCTGTGAACGTCCATCTCATTCTTTCATGAATATTTTTATTCTCCTCCCTACATTTACACTTCTTTACTGCCTTGACGTTAGAAGTGGCTGTGTGACCTGCTTTGGTCACCGCAATGCAAGTAGAATTGACATGTGTCACTTCCAGGTGGGTGCTTACGAGGCAGGGTGAAAATCAGTTTTTCTCCCCTTGTCATGGCAACCAGAGACATTGTGGCTGGTAGAAGCTATATTTGTCTCTGTCTCTGAGAGAGGAGCCACGGAGCAAAGAAAGCTCCCAGCCAATCCTCCAGAGGACACATCATATAAACAAACAATAAGCTTTTGTTTTTAAAAGATACTGAAATTTGAGAATTGTGTTTTATGGGCTTCATCAGGAGAATTAAGCCCAATCACCCTGAGACATCCATTGTAGGTAATAAACACCTTCTCTCCCATATGTCCAAATGGTACGAGTTATGTACCAGCCAGGGAAGCATCAAGGATGTTGTCACTTGGTCGGAAGTATCTGACTCACCCTTGTTGCTATAGAAACCATTTTTGGTAACCCAGCCCTAAGCCAATCATTATGTGGTAGTCCCTTGGACATAGGAATTGATTCAAGGATGAGTGTGAGACTCAGTTGAGGTTTGTGAAATGTGATGAGAAGCGTGCAGGGTGCATCTGGAAGTATATTCTTTTCTGACTGAGCTGCCCAATGTTAGATATTGTCAAGACTGGATATGAGTCCTGAGATGGCCACAGCACTGCTGTGACTGACCAGAGGAGGAAGCCATGCTGTGGAAGAAGGCAAGACCCAGAGGCATTGTGCTACGGATCTGAGAAAGCTGAACTCAACCTTGCCCAAACCTCTAGATTTGTTTAGTTCCGTGTCTGAGCTTTCAGGTACTTGAGACCTACCATGTGCTAACTGATCATCTTGAAAGCATTGCTTGAGGTTTGGCTCTTCCTGACCACCCCTTTTCCTATGCAACCCCCATTCCAGCCCAAGGTGGCAACAATAGAGCAGGTCATCCTGCCTTCCCTTCGATTCCCTGAGTCTATTCTTTCTTTGGCTCTGTTCTCTTTGGACAGACCTCTTATCCTAGCAACCCCGCAATGAAGAGGAGACCTGATCACTAATAGATGAGGCCAACCATGATCGTACCTTTGTCCATGTACAGCTTCTGAGCCCTGCACAAAGCCCAGCCCTTCCTTCTGTGGGGAACCCTGTGCACATGACATTGGCTGACATCACAGCCAATATTCAAGTCCCTCATTGGGAACCTCTTGGTTTGGTGACAAGTTCAGAGTCAGGAGCATTGTTGAGTAGAGTGGAGAGGGCTCCACTAATACATTTTCCCCTAGGGTGCAGGATGAGAAAGAGGGCTGGGGCACACTCAGTGGAAAGGAGGAGGACAGGACAACTGTTGCTCCTTCCAGCCCCTCTAATGCGTGCTCCGCTCTTTTCCACCCTCGCCTGTGCCCTGGGAGACTGATCTCTGCAGACTGTAGCACCAGGCTGTCTTGCATTTTGGCTTCTAGTTGGTTTGGCCAATGGGAGGCAGCGGCGGGAGATTAGGAGGACAGCTTGTGATGTGGGAGTATTATACTCTTAAATCTGGCAGGGTCGACTTTCTTTTAGGACCCTACCTCCTGCCAAGTGCCCTTCATTCACATCTGTTTCTCATGGGGATCTTGGGACCCTTTGTTCCCTTAGGCTGGGAGTGGTGATGGCTTTCAGATACTTCTAGTCCCTCTGTCCTTCATCAGTTCTATGCCTCTCCCTCCAAAATCCCTTTGTATGCCTCTGTCAAGAGAGAATTAAACTCCTTCAGTTAAAACCTTTGAATGTGTGTGTTTCCTGCCAGGACCCTGACACTTATAACAATTGACATTTTGGCTCTAACTATACACCAGGCATGGGAGAAGGACCCGGTAACCCACTCCCAAAAAACAATCAGCCATTGAAAACCCAATGAATTGCAGAGAAGCACTGACAAGTGTTTTGCCTGTTGTACATAGGGTCGCTATGAGTCAGATACCAACTTGACAGCACCTAACAACAACAACAACAACTACACCAGGCATGGATGCTATACACCTATCACTTATTGCTTAATATAACATTTATAACCTTTCTATGATTTTATTCTGGATTTCCAGGTGTAAAGTAATCTGCCTTTAAAAAGTGACCTTATGACGAGGTGTGGTGGCACATGCCTGTAATCCCAGCATTCCAGAGGTGGAGATAGGATCCCAAGTTTGAGGCCAACCTGGGCTACATAGTGAGATCTCCCCTCTAAAACCATACATAAATAAAAACCAAAAAGTGATCTTAATACAGTGACAGCAAATGGTAAAGTTGGTTTGAGACTCTGTCTTTCTGATTCCAAGTTTAAAAATATAAATCTATGTTATTTTTAATTGTCATAATAATAATTATTATGCATATTTATAGGATGCAATGTAACATTTCAATACATGTATATAGCGTGTACTGATTAGGTCAGTGTAATTGGCCTTTCCATCACTTCAGACATTTATTATTTCTTTGTGTTGGGAACATTCAAAATCTCTTCTACTAGATATTTTTAAATATACAATTTGGGGGCTGGGGTTTAGCTTGGTTGGTAGAACACTTGCTCTGTGTGCTCTGAGGCCCCGAGTTCGATCTCCAGCACTGCATAAATGGGAGAAGGACCTGGCAGCCCACTCCCAAAACAATCCCAAAACAATCAGCCATTGGAAACCCTATGAACAGCAGAGAAGCAGTGCATAGTGCCAGTCATGGCAAAGTGTTAGGGAGTGTTTTGTTCTGTTGTACGTAGGGTTGCTATGAGTAGGACTCAATTCGACAGCACCTAACAACAACAGCAATGACACCATACTTACCCTACTGGGCTACATATCATTAGAAATTGTTGATCCAGCCTGATGCAATGGCTCATGCCTATAATCCCAGTGACTGAGGAGGTGGAGGCAGGAACATCCTGAGCTCTAGGCCAGAGGCAGCCATAGTAACTTAGCAAAATCCTGTATTAAGATAAAAAATAAAAATGAGCTGGGAGTGCAGCCCAGTGGTGGAGAGCTTACAAATTGTGCACAAAGATCTGGGTTCAACCCCTGAATACTGCACAAAAAGAAAGAAAGAAAGAACAAAAAAAATTCTTGATCTACTTGACCCCTCAATTTCTACTCAGCCCCATTGGACATCAGGAGCAAGAATCACAAGCAGATATCATTTGGACAAGGCATGATCATCAGATGAATTTAGTTTGATTTATTCTCAGTTTTAAAATTGGAGAATTTTACAGAAATCTAGATTACTGGATTTTACTGACAAACCAGATCTAAAAGCAATGAAATTACGGTTTGGCATGGAAAGAGTTGTCTTGAACCAAATAGCTACTTCCTTTTCTGGATATGTTATAAGGACTGTAGTCTCCACAGTCCCCACCACTCCCTATTATCTTGCAGCTGTATCACTCTGCGTGTGGTTGTTACCTGTCCATCCCCGGATACATTGGGCTTGTGAATCTTGGTCTTGAATCTCAATATTGTATTGTCCATTAGCCAGATAATAATGCCTCACTAGAAGGAAAGCTGCACAAGAGCGCACCTTGTCACCTCCTTTCTTAATTCTATATGTCTAAAGGCACTTGGCCTGCAGCTATAGCCCTGTGGCATCTGATCCCGTCAGATCTCGGAAGCTAAGCAGGGTCGAGCCTGGTTAGTACCTGGATGGGAGACCACCTGGGAACACCAGAAGCTGTAGGCTGGGAGAAGGACCTGGCAACCCCCTCCCAAAAATCAATCTGCCATTGAAAACCCTATGAACAGCAGAGAAGCACTGACAACAGTGTTTCCCCTGTTGTACATAGGGTCGCTATGAGTCGGATACCGACTCGATGGCACCTAACAACAACAAAGGCACTTGACCTATCATACAGACTTGTGAATGAAAGAGTGATGTCTTTGTGTGGTACAGATGTTTTCAGGCTAATAGCTTGCCGGAAATGCTGAGTGAGCCTTTAATCCAATAGTGGAATCTGAAGAGCAGCAGTAGCCAAGACAATTCCTCTACTTGAGAAATGTTTTCAGGGCCATCTCATTCTACTGAATCTCTTTCCATCTCTGGCTTTGTGAGGTGGAGTTTCCGGCTCTTTCCCTTCTTGAACTTGCATTTGGGGACAAGTACCATGAATGTTGTAGAACCCACTTCCTCGTCTGTTGATTTCCTGCGCTCTGGAACATTCCACCCCATTACCCCGAAGCCCAACAAGTTTAAACTCAAGTCTCTGGGTCACAGATGATCTTGTTGTTGTTGTTAGGTGCTGTCGAGTCATATCCGACTCATAGCGACCCTCACAGGGTTTTCAATGGCAGATTGTTTCGGGATTGCCTTGGGAGTGGGTTGCCACATCCTTCTCCCATTTTTGCGGTGCTGGGAATCGAACTCGGGACCTCAGAGACTGCAGAGCGGCACTCTACCAACTGAGCTAAATCCCAGCCATACAGATGATCTTAAGCATATCTTAAGAGCTTTTTGTTTTGGTACTAGGGGATTGAATGCAGGGTGCTCCACCACTGAGCTGCACCCCAAGGTCCCCATCCCCCACTTCTACATTTTATTATGAGACAGGGTCTCAGTAAATTTCTCAGGCTGCCTCTGACCTCAAATTCACAATCCTTCTGCCCCTGCCTCCTGAGTTTCTGGGATTACAGGCATTTGTCATGGTAACTGACTTTAAAGGCTCTTTCTTCCCCCACATTTAAATGAATCCTATCCTCCTGATTTACATTTAGAGGTTCAGATGTTTTTGGCAGGTTCTTGGCAAAGACAGGACATTTGGTCCTTTCAGAAAGATGTGAAGAATAACTAGACTGAAAATGATTGGGCTACTGCATTAGTGACCACGGGACAGGTTGGATTCAGAGACAAGGAAAGAGAAGCTCTTTGGAGACCTTTTCTTCCTCTACCTGGATCCACATGGGACCTAAAAGAGATGAATTTCGTCCTCCGGGCTGTCCTTGACTTCATCAGCCAGAAGTCAGACACCTCTGGGGCCTTGGGGCCTCTATCCTGCCAATAAGTGTGAGGTGCACAGACATTTTCCCTAAGTTCCACTGAGAGGCGTTCATTCCTGGGCACCTGCGGGGGAAGTGAGTCTTGCGGCAGTACAATGGCAGGCTTCTGTCGTCAGTACAGAGGCTTGCTTGGGAGGAAGTGCACCCCAGGTCAGCCTTGTTCTCCCAGAGCAGCGCCTCACGGAAGGGAGTTGGAGGTGGTGGGCAAACGGCACCTCCCCAGGAGCGCATGCTCCATGACAGGCATGGAGCTGGGTACATACGTGTTCTCTCTTCATCTTTGTCTTATTTTATAAATATGGAAGCAAGACTCAGAGAATATCCATCACTTGCCCCAAGTCACCTAACCAACAAGGAGAACAGCCAGAATTTGGACCCCGAATTCCAAAGTTCTCTGTGCTTGGTGAGAGTAGTTTGCCACAGGAAAGGAGGAAACTGCCTTCTGGGCAGAGCAGCACGGTGCATATGCGGGACACAGGCACGCAGGACACAAGTGGCTGTGCAAACAGCGAGAAGCTCATTGTAGCTGAGACACAGGGAGAGTCAGCTGGAAACCAGCTTTGCCAGCCACTGAATAGCACCCAGGGGTAACTACCGCGGAGAGAGGGACCTGCTTTGTTTTCTAAACAACTTTTGTCATATTTTTAGAAATATGGGAAACATACATACAGGGTCTTCCTTGGGTACTAGAATAAGGGAGCTGAAAAACGTTAGGATGTAGACCATGAATAAGGAACCCGTGTTCACTTACCATTTTCACCACTTAATCCTTAAGTCTTCCCTCCACCGCCCACACTCTGCAGCTAGGGCCAAAGGGACCCTGGCTCCTCTTACACAGAAACTGTAGCTGTGTTTGTGGTGAGCCACAGCTCCGTGGGGCCTGGCCTCTGATGCGGGTAGAGACGTCATCTTCAGCAGGAGTTTCAGACAGCGAAACCCCCAAGCACCTCACAATCCATATGTCTCTTACCCCGCTGCCTTCCTTGCCAGAAAATGTCCATTCCCTGAGTATTATATGCAGCTCTAATAACTCAGCTTGCCACCAAGCTTGCCACCCCTTCTTCTGATGTTTCCTCACACTCATCCCATTCCTTGGAAGCCTAGCTCAAGCATGGCAAACTTCAGAGCATTTCAGCAATAAACATTCCAAACATGGGAGAAGTCATTTTTTGTCTGTCCTCTGTGGCTTCTTTGATTACCAGGGAGGGTGGACTGGAAGCTCTATAGTACCTCTCCATGACCTTTTTAAAAAATCAATACATTAATGGTAAATGTTAGTGGGGTTCAGTATATTTCCATACATGCCTATTATCTGCACCGATCAAATCCAACCTCCTCCCTTTTTTGTGCTCCACCCCAACCCCTAGTAACCACCATTCTACTTTCAGGTTGACTTTTTTAGCTTCCACAAATGAAAGAGAACATGTGGTACTTGACTTTCTATGTCTGGCTTATTTCATTTTAAATGTCCTCCAGTTCTATCCATTTTACTGCAAATGGCAGAATTTCATTCTTCTTTATGGCCAAATAATACTCCATTGTCATTCATCTGTCGGATGGGCACTAGGTCTATTCCATCACCTAAGCTGTTGTGACTAGTCCCTCAGTAATATAGCAGTACAGGTATCTTAAGTGGGCTAGTTGGATCATATAGCAGACCTAGTTCTAGGATGTTTTGTTTGTTTTGGTTTTGGTTTGTTTTTTGTCTTTGTTTGTTTTGAGGAACCTCTATACTATTCTCCCTAGTGGCTGACCTAATTTATATTCCCACAGTGTATGAGAGTTCTTTTTTCCTCCACAAACTTGCCAGCGTATATTTTTTTTAATAACAGCCATTCTAACAGTCCCCCGCCTCAAAACCCTTCTCAAAACCCTTCTCCTCACAGAATGGATGTGCTTGGGAAAACATCTGATTATACAACATTCCCAGTCTTCTTTTCCTTCCTGTTTTCCCTTTCTAGGCAAAGCTGCATGAGGCCCATCTTGTAGGGCAAATGGGATCTATAATGTGAGCTCAGGGAAGGAAGATGGTTACCCTTCACTTCCCAGGATTACTTGCATTACTGAAAAGGTGGATGGAGGAGAATTACTGCTCATCTCATTACATCAATATTTTACTTCCTCTCTGCCCCAGGCTGCCCTCCCAGCTTTGATCTCTTTGCCTCAGAGGCGCAACTAGACAGGCGACTCACAACGGAATCAAGGTCAGCAGGTTCTCTGTGCAGGCTTTCATCTCCTCGGTAAAGAGAAGGCTGGTAGGGAGCATTGTGGACCCGCGTCCCTGCTCACCCTCTGATTCCCTGTGACCTTGGGCAAAGTGGAGTCTGGGGGAGACCTTTCCTTTTTACTCTCTGGAGCAGCAGTCATTGAGCCATCTGAGATCTGGTCATTAACACCGTGGGAACATTGGAAAGGCCAGGTAGGAGTGGTCATCTGGCTTAAAGGTTTTATCCATACTCAAAAACAGGTTAAGTAGCTAAGTTTAGTGCAAGGTCAAGACACTGAGAAATAATAGGTTTTCCTTCCCCTTTACTGGGGACTGCTTTTATTGAATATGATGAAAGGTATACGCAGTCTCCCATTTTCTAAATGTTTTACTTCTTGTAGCCCCTTTGATGCTATCTGTCATTGAGGCTTAGCCTTGGTTCTGGGATAGAGAAGAAAGAGGCTATGATGTAGAGGAAGTAGGAGTTCTTTGCTGTGAGAAGTACAGGCTAACTAGGAAGGGAAAGTAAAAGCAATTCCAAACTGATTCAATCCTAGGGCTAACAGGAAGAAGATGGCAATAGAGGTCGGAGAGGCAGGGAGAGACATGAATGTCTACATCTCCTGATGACCAAGAATACAATGATTAATGCTTCAGTAGTGCAGATTTGATACTATACTGCTTCACATTTGAGATCCTGAAAGTTGACAATTTCACAGGCTGCCTTCAATAACTTAAGTAAATTTAGATTTGTGAACAAATTTCTTACATCATCATCATCATCATCATCATCATCATCATCATCATCATCATCATATTTCCCATTGCATTGCAGAGGTGTGAAACCCTGTTACTTGTGCATGGGATAGCTTTTGGAAACCTCTATTCTAAACTATCACAAGTGTTATTATTTGACTCTAAAATGTCTCTCAAAGGTCATGTGTTTGAATGTTTGGTCCCCAGGTGGTGACACTATCCTGGGAGGCTATGAAACTTTGCAAGGTGGTTCCCAGCTTGGAAAGATGAGGTTCTAGCTTTGCAGAATTAGGTTACTAGGGACAGGCATTTGAAAGTTTTACTTGGACCCTCAGATCTGTTTGCTCTCTCTGCTCTTTTTCTACCATGACATGAGGTCTTCTGCCATGGGCCATGCTGCCTGCCTCCCTTTCACGCTGCCCTACCTCTGTGGACTGAGATCCCCTAAAAATTTGCCCCAATAAATCATTCTTCCCATGAGTTTGTTTCTGTCAAGTATTTTGATACAGCACCACACAAGCTGACTAATACAACAAGGTATCTATTGCAATCCTTTTCCAGATGGATTTTAGTTTATGTTATAAGAAAAAAGGGATTCTTCAAGTTGCTTAAAATTAATGTACTTTGAAGATAGATATACGTCTGCTGAGGACACCAATCTGTCCATCTGCTTTCTTTTCTATAGACCTGTTTTGGTTATCCTTTCTTCTTTCCATCCTTCTTTCCTTCCTTCCTTCCTTCCTTCCTTCCTTCCTTCCTTCCTTCCTTCTTTCCTTTCTTTCCTTTCTTTCCTTCTCTCTCTCTCCCTCTCTCTCTTCCCTTCTCCTTCCCCTTCTCTTTCCTTCCTTCCTTCCTTCCTTTCCTCTTTTTTCCAGTGGTACTAGGGAGTTGAACCCAGAGCCTCATGTATGCTTCTCAAATACTCTACCACCAAGCTACACCCTTAGCTCTGTTTTGCTTATCTATTCCTATACAACAAACCTCTCCAAAATGCAGTAGCTAAAATCATCATCATCACTTGTTCTCCTGGTTCTGTGGGTTAACTATGCTCCACACCTTCTCAAGGTGTTTCAGGTAGTTGCAGTCTGATAGAAGCTGGGGCTACAGTGATGTCAAGCCTTAACTGGGCCAGGCTTCGAAAGTGGTTCACTGGTGGCCAGCATTGGATGCTGGCTAATGACAGCTGGTGGGGAGTTCAGCTGAGTCCTGTCCATGTCGTGTGGATTTCTCGTGGCATGGTAACTGAGTTCCAGAAGAGAACATTCCGAGAGCCCCAGTGGAAGCTGCAAAGTTTCTTAGGACTTATCCATGGAGGCCACACTGTTATTCCCGCCATATTCAACTGGCCACAGCATCAGTCTAGATTTGAGGGGAAGAGGCTAAAAAAGGGTAGGAATATTACGTGGGCTGGTGGATAGGGAGGAGCATCTTGAGAGACTAGGTGCATAGCACCATACCTATGCTGACCCTCATACCTTTATTTGCTAGTGACCCTCCTGACATCTGTGCTCAACCTCTCTAGATACCTTTCTGTGACATCCTTTCAATTCATGCCCCTATTTACTTTGGCTTCGTCAACCAACTCGCAAATTTTAGATTCTTAAGGGAAGACTGCTTGGTTCAGAGGTTCACTGGACAGCCTATGGATTGCTTGTTCAATCTTGGTGTGTTAATTATTACCAGATTTGGGGTCCAATTTAGTACTAAACATAGCAATTCAGGATTGCCCTCTCATGAGGGTCATGAGTGGTACAGTCCCTCCAGAAGACAATTTTTGCTTTACTTTTGCCCCTGAGATTTGATAATGGGGTAGTGCAATTATAAAGGGACTAAGACCTCAAGAGAAGTCACTTCCAGCCCCACAATCTCATCGTGTCTGATATTCGTTTTGTAGTTCTTTAATTCTGCTACATAATTCTTTTAGGACAGCCTCTAGGAATCCTGACATTTAACCTTGGTCCTTGGTCTTCATGATTCAGAGAATGCACTCATGTCTTAGTGCTTGAAAACAACATGAATCATGAATTCCAGACCCTTCGTTTAATTAATTAATTTATTTACTTATTGTGGTTCTGGGATTTGAACCCAGGGCCTCATGCGTGGTAGGCAAGTTGAGCTGTGCCCCAACCCCTTTTTTATTTTGAGGTAGGGTCTCACTAAGATATGTGGGCTGTCTCTGGCCTTGGATTTGCGATCCTCCTGCCTCTACCTCCCAAGTCACTGGGAATACAGGCATGTTCCACTGTGCCTGGGCCTACCTCTCATGTTAGAGAGAAGTTAGTGAGAAAACAGAGATTTTTTAGAAGTTGATTGGTTAGAAATTTCCTACGTGCATAAAAACAGAGGTAGACAAATCTCATGTCCCAGGGTTCCAAATCCAGCATTCCTCATTTCAGCTTAAGCACTTCGGGGCCAGCAAAAGTGGACCTACAGAACCCAAAAGGTAATGGGTAGGCCCACGTGGACACCACCAGTGCGCATTTAGACAGAAACCTTGTTCACATTCTCACAAGTTAGCAAGGGGTTTCTATTCTTTGGTTGGCTGCTGGCATCTGCGTCTAACTGACCCTCCAGCAAAGCATATGTGCTCACCCAACTCTTCACCAGTCCCTGGGACCGGTGTTGGCTCAACATCCCCCCTTCCTACCCTTGTTTCTCAACAGGGAAGAGGTCGGCATCTTGGTATGTCTCTTTATAACCATTTTCACATGCTGCTGTAGATTCTCTGGGGAGCTTGGTCATATTCTGGGCTCGATGACTTCAGCCTCTATAAACTCATGGAGTACTTACTTATATGGAATTTTTCAACCCTACTTCCAATCTGAGCTGAAGAATTAGGCAAAATGCCTTGCGTTTATCTTGAGAGTCATAAAGTAAATTCTTTAGCGTGGTATTAGTTAAAAAATAGTTCTCCATATGGAATGTAGAAGAATGCTGAGAACCACCTTCCCAGAAGATTTTTAAGATAAAGAAAATAATGTTCATGGCTTAAGGATAAGTTGGGTGACAGGGATAGTGAGATTTCTGAAGGTTCTGCCCAGACAAAGCTCTTAGAGGGTAGTGTTTTTCTTAACTAGCAAAGAAGAAGAAGATGGTACTGTCTTTCCAAATTTGGGATTAAGTCCTTGAGTCAGAGCTGTTACTAAGGCCAATCAGCACCAATCACTACTTTGAAAAAATCATAAATCCACCCACTCTTGTTTCCCCTTCCCCATTCTACCTGGTACCTTTTCATTGCCATCATGGAAGCCCTTTTCCCTCTACTTCAAGGGGAATGTCATTCCCTTACTCTGTTTTCAAGACCCACTAACATCAAACTAACCTAGTGTGCACTGAGTGATGTTCATTAGCTATGCTGTTAACTTCAAAGAAGAATTGCTCTGGCACTTCTGAAATCATTGCAGGCAGTAGAGCTCCTCTTCCACTTTGTTTATGCATTGACCCTAGTCCTCTTTGGTAGAAATGTTGTTGTCAGGTGCTGTCAAGTCAGTGTTTGACTCATAGCAACCCTATGTACAACAGATGAAACACTCTTGCCAGTGCTTCTCTGCTATTCATAGAGTTTTCAATAGTTGATTGTTTTTTGGGAGTGCGTTGCTGGGTCCTTCTCCCCTTTGGTAGGATAGTACCATGGAAATATACACTCTTTGGAGCCAGAAAGACCCACATTGTATTTCTGACTCAACCACCTGTTAGCTGGTTGCCCTTGAATAGTTACCAACTTCTTGAGCCCCCATTTCCTCCCTTATAAAGCAATAGCTATTAGGAGAACCCTGTGACATTGCCATTTTAGTATCTCAATCCAGTACCTCCCAGGACTGTCAGAGATTTAAATGAGATGTGCGCAAAGTACATGCACACAACTTGTCACATTTCAGATGCGCTTCTATTGTTAGCTCATTCTCCTAACTTAGTCAGTCTTCTCCAATATAATGACACTGGTATTACTCTTTCTGAAAGTGAAAAACAGGTCACCACCCATTTTCCATGGAACATTCCTTCATCTTTCATTTCTATTTGTCGTTCACATGTTGAAACATTTCTCGTTTAAATAACAGAGAGCTACTGAGCTGGTAGGATTTTCTTATATTCAGAGTTTTCTTGTAGTCACTGATATTAGCCTCTTCCCATCCCTCCTTTAAAAATATTTCTTCAAAATATACTGTCCCCTACAAATTAGTTATTTACACTATGTATGTTCTAGAAATCCCTTGTAATGAACCATACAAATCTATTTGTCCTGCTGCTACTATAATTGCCTATATCTTATTATAACTTAATAAGTAACAGATTTTTTTTTTTTTGGCGAAGCCAGAAGCAACTGAGCATTCACTGAAAATGCAGACTCTGAAGGTTGTTGAGGAGCCAGTGAACCCACTAATTGGATAAAAGGGGGATGGTGTGGAAATTTAATTAAACTGGCATTTGCTCTAGCTGCTGAAAATATTAATCAGAAAATGAGTTATATGGAAAAAAAAGTAAAATGTAAAAGGCAGGGATGGCTGGCATTAAAAATGCCACCACTGCCATTCTCCCTGGCATTGATGAGAAAACGATCCTTTTCCTTCCGTGAGGTGTTGGTCATCTGTCCACTGAGCTCTGCTGACAGCTTGTTTGGGCAGAGATCACAAAGAAAAGTGCTTGGAAAGCTGTGAGTTGGGAGGAGGAGTGTGAGATTCTTGATTTGGGGACCAGATGCATCTCTTGGCAGCTCTTGATACAAACATAAAGATAAAATATGTGTCTAAAAAAAAAAGGAAGGAAGAAGAAAAAGCCAGTTTTTCTCCTACCTCTAAAACAGCGCTGCTCCCAGTTAGAGATGGGCTCAACATCTGTATCTGTTCAAGCAATAACACTTAAACAATTGTCAAATTTGAGAGGGGTGGATGAGGGTTTTGAACCCGCATTTAAATACATTCCACTGCCCAGAAGCCTTTGGGAAGATATCCCCCTCCCTAGGCCGAAAGCAGCATGGAGGAGGGCAAACACAGATGAAGACTGTTTGGTTAGGAGCTGCTCTGATAGGTTTGTTTAAGTGCTACCAGATAGTCGTTCCCTGGAAACCATTGTCCCATCACCAAAGCGGACAGCTGGGCCTTGTTGGGAACTCTGGGTTAATGGACTTAGCTGAAGAGCACATAAGGCAGAGGAAGATAATTCTTCACTCAGAAGGCCAAAGGCCCTGGAATTTTCTCCTTGGTTTTGGCCATTTGGGTTGAGGTTTCCGGAGAAGCCTTGCTGATCAATGGGATGTTTCAGTTCAAGGGTAACTTGCTTCAAAAAAGCTGTCGTGCAAATGAGAAGTGTTCTTGCTATTTTGTTACGGGTGCTTATTATTATTATTATTATTATTTTAATCACTTGGGAAAACTCTGGTGACCAATGCTGATCTGGGACAAAATTTGTGTCACTCCATTTATGTAAATTTTTATTTCCTGTGAGCAACGGTGGCCTCAGCCCTTGCTTCCTCAAGAGCCACTGCTGACTAGAGCACATTTTCCTGAACCGCCCCAATGGTGAGAACCCTGGTCACCTGCCTCACTCTCTCCTTGACCACATAGCAAGAAGACAAAGCAGGCAACTCAAAGGAGAAGCTGCTTACCTTAGCTTCTTTCAGTTCACCCAGATTCACTTCTGTGTTAGTCTCTAGCTGCTGTGACAAAGCACAGTAGTTTCCCAGCAGTGGTTTCGCTTTCTGAGGTTTTGGATATTTGTGGATTTGTGGTCAATTGAGGCATGGAAATATTAAATGGAAAATTCTGGAGAGAGAGAGAGAGAGAGAGGCCATATAACTTTCATTACAGTATGTTGTTATAATTATTCTTTTTTATTATTATTATTACTAATCTCTTACTGTACCTAATTTGTAAATTAAACTTTATCATAGGTATGTATGTATGGGAAAAGACATAATATATCTAGGATTCTGTACCATCTGTGGTATTAGGCATTCACTGAGTCATGGATCAGATCCTCTGCAGATAAGGCGGAGCCCTATAGTGCTAACTGGGTGGCTTAAAACAACAGAAATGTATTGTCTCAGGGTTCTGGACGGTGAAATCTTATATCAAAGTGCCAAGAAGGCCGTGCCTCCTCTGAATCCTCTATGGAAAATTGCTTCCTTTCCTCCCCCTAGCTTCTGGTGGTTTCCTGAAATCCTTGGCATTTGTTGGCCTGTAGGCTCATCAGTCCAATTTCTGCCTCCATCTGTTTTCCCTCTGTGTCTGTGTCCCTCTCCTTTGTCTTAGAAGGACACCAGACACTGGACCAGGCCCCACTCCAATCCACTCTGACCTCATCTTAGCCTGTTTACACTGCAAAGATTCTACTTCCAAACAAAGTCACATCCATATATAACTGGGGCTTAGGACTTCAACATATCTATTTGGGAGACACCATCCAACTCTCCACAGCCTTTATTGAAAGAAACAGTGTATTTGATATATTGCTTCCATTTAGGTTCACATGCTTGAGAAAACCTGGATTTTAAATGAGGTCCAAGTTAAACACAAAATTGAATGTTTGAGCTCCTATTTGTGTACTTCTGGTGAATGTATGTTCCTACCTTCATCAAACTGATAACAAAAAGTAAAGTATATGCAAAATAAGATTATAAGTTAATCGTGATAGTGTATGTTTCCAACATTTCAAAGGTTCTCAAATGTCTATTTGAAAACCAGTGCACTAATGCCAACTGTTATGTCTTAATTTACTGTGAGATTATAACCTTCTTGTGTGTCGGTACTGAAATATCCCTTCTATTATGAAATAGTGATGATTGCAAATGCTGTTCATTTATTTTCATATTTTTAAAAATAATATTCTATCTTGGTAAAATAAAATATTGACAATCTTCTACCATTCCTAAAATATTGTGGGCCATTTTATTACTCAGTAAAATCCAAGGTGTGGAAATCACTGTGATAAGAGATACATTTATTTATTTATTTATTTATTTATTTATTTATATACAAAGTCTCACCCAGTACCTCAGGCTGGCCTCACGCCCAGTATATAGCCCAGGCTGGCCTCAAACTTGTAGTCCTCCTCCCTCAGCCTCTCAAATACTGGTATTGCAGGAGTATGCCACCACACCAGCTCCTGTTTTCATCTTTAAGCCTAAAGAGTTTCTTTTGTGAAAATCATCTCCTCTCTAATTAGTAGGGCCTAACTCATAGGGACCATAGGTATAACAGAGCAAAACATTCCTCGACAAATCGTGCCAGGCACAAGATCTTTTTTATGCTTTAGCCCATTGTTGCAGTCACTGTGTCAATTGATCTAGTAGAGGGTCTTCCTTCTTTTCACTGACCTGTCACCAGTAGTTATATACAGTTTTGATTTTTATTGATGTTATTTTCTATAAAATTAACTGTTCATCCAGCAACAGGATGAAGTAGGAATTTAGAAGTAAATCCAAGACTGACCACAATGACTCATAAATGAAGGATCTTTAAAGTGTGATCGGCAGACAAGCCTGGTGCCACATGCCTGTAGTCCCAGCTACATGGGGGACTGAAGTAAGAGGATCACTTGAGCCCACAAGTTTGAGACCCCCTTGGGCAGTGTAGTGAGACCCCATCTCAAAAAAAGACAAAAAAATGTAGTTGTCAAGCCATGTGGAAAGATAATTCTGGTTTCTTAAAATTCTACATTCCTAGCTTTGCAGGGGTCCACCTCCTACATCAAATGTACTGTGCCATTTTCAAATTGTGATGCTAATGCCTGAATACGTGATAATGATTCAATATTTTGTTTGCAAAACCCAAAATGCCACTGGACTCTATTTTAGTGGTTGGAACATCTCTCCATATTGGGTGTGAGATAGAAGAGGATGGACGTGAGACTGAAGGGCCCTGCTTGTCACTAGGCATGAATGGTCCTACAGATTAGCAGGTCACAGACAAGATAGGAGAGTGAATGATTACTCTAAAACATGGACTTCCATATGACAGTGAGGATGTGGGGAAAAAGGAGCCCTTACACCCTGCTGATGGGACTGTACAGCTATCATGGAAATTAGTGTGGAGAGCCTTCAGAAAAACTACAAATAGAACTACATAGGATCCAGCTACACCTTTCCTAGGTGTATACCCAAAGGAGTCCAAGTCATCATGTCGTAGAGGTAACTTCAATACCACGTTCATGGCAGCACTATTCAAAATAGCCAAGGTATGGAATCAGCCCAGATGCCCATTCACAGATGAATGGATAAAAGAATATGGTTTACATATACAAATAAATTTTATTCAGCCATAAAGAACCAAATTATGTCATTTTCAGGGAAATGGATGGAACTGGAGATTATTATTCTAAGCAAAACAAACCAGACTCAGAGAGACAAATACCAGATGTGCTCTCTAATATGCAGAAGCTAGATTTATTTTTTAAAGTATATATATATATATATATATATATATATATATATATATATATACTTTTTACATATACATACATATATACATATACATACATACACACACACATACAGTTTAGCTCAGTTGGTAGAGTACCACTCTACACTCTGAGGCCATGGGTTCAATCCTCAGCACCACAAAAACAGGAGGATGACCTGGCAACCTATTCCTGAAACAATCCTGAAACAATCTGCCATTGAAACCCTTTGAATAGCGAGAAGCACTGATGTGGTGCCAGTACAGTGTCAGGGAGTGTTTTGTTCTGTTGTACACAGGGTTGCTATGAGTCAGACTTGACAGCACCTAATAACAACATATACACACAGACACACACACACACATATATGTAAGATTGGAAAGTATGAGGGTATATTTGGAGAGGGAGGGGAATGGTGGGAACAGAAGCAACATAGGGGGTAATGAGGAATGAATTAGAGCAAAATATATCATATAATTGTATGGGATTGCCACAATGAAACTCATTATATTGTACACTTATTTAAAAAGCCATGGAATGCCAGATTTTTCCTGAGAAAAAGTAGTTCATATCTGCACATTTCAGTAAGGATAGCTTCTCATAATGCAAAGGACTAGGCAAGCATTAGACTTGACTGTCCAACAAGATCAACTTTGGATATAGTCGCTTAAGCTTATCAAAGCTCTTCAGAGCTCTCAAGAAGGATGGATTAATCATTGACAGGTAGGATTTGAGGAAATGTTGATGATTGTGATTACACAGTGACAGGAGTCAAAGCCAAGAAATGGATTAATGAAGTCCAACCACGCTGTCTGGCAAAGACCTATGGAAAAGAAATGGGTTCCCAGTGCAGGTGGCTGACTGGAACAACTTCCTCTGTGGACATTGAAGAGAGTTTATAATAAATTTGTGCTGCCATTTTCACAGAGATTGTTTTAGGTTAATATGAAGGAATATGTGTTTGAGATGCATAGACAAAATCTTTCCTAATTGTGTAGGAGAAAATCGCTGAGCTGTGTATCATGGTAATGGCTGGCCTGGAAGTTTCTCTTTTTCTCTGTCTTCAAAGTCTGTGTGTTCCTGTGAGCATGGGGAATCAGGAGATGCTCTCTCCACCAGAACTCTCTCTTTCCATCTGTGTCCATAGAGTGTAGGTGTAGGGTGCACTTATGCATAGACACATTCTTGCTCATCTGTACAGGGCCCAGGTCCATCTTCATTTTGGTGAATGATAATTTCCAGGTTATATCATTCCCAGACAGAGTATGCTTTCTGGAGGAGCATCCTAATTGGGGAAATCTCACTCTTCTCTCCCCAAAATTCTGCCTAAGTCTAGAGGGAAAGAAACTATCTACTCTCCCTGCAACTGCTCACACATAAACTGTCCACTGCAAAGAAGAGTTGCTAACTCAGAGTGGAGTGTTGCCTGGGCCATCTTGTGCTAGTGGGCAGGTACCTGTATCAGTCCCCAGGTTTGGTTTTATTTCACTCTTGGCTTTCTTGTGCTACTCACAGAGGGTCTGGCTTTTTGCAGATAGGCTGGGCACCCTTAGCTACACAGATTAAGAGGTCAGTGAACTCAGGTTCTACTTTGCACGCCTAGACATCTCTATTCAAGTGACAAGATGTAAACTAGTAAGTCTACTACTGTTGACCAGGTTTATCACAAGTTGTGAGAGAGAAGGGGAATGGAAGATGAAAAGGAGGTGTCTTAGATACACCCCTCTACACCCCATCCACAGCCTTCCAATCGCACAATGATGTTTTGGTCAAGAATGGACTGGACATCCGACGGTTGTCCCATAGATTATAATGGAGGTGGGAAATTCCCAAAGACCAGTGACATCATAGTCCTTTGCATTTGTCATGTGCCTGTGGTGATGCTGGTGTAAACAAATCTACTGCTGCCAGTTGTATAAAAGCATGGCACATGCTTAAAGTACATAATACTTTATAATAATAAATAACTACATTGCTGGTTTAATGCATTTACTTTGATCATTATTTTAGAGTGTACTCCTACTCACAAAACACAAAAAGCTTGCAGTAAAACAGCATGCAGTGAGGGTGGCAGCAGCCTCATTCATGTCAGCTCACCATGTCACTTGCCTGCATCAAGTTGTGTTGAGTGACCGGTCTAGGTTTGTGTCGGTATACCCCGTGATGTTTGCACAACGAGAAAATCGCCTAATGATGCATGTCTCTGAATATATCACTTGGCTGAGTGACACATGACCGCAGTTACTCTGTAAAGAAACCCTCCTCCAATTTTGCTACCTTGAATGTGGAGCTGTGGCCTGTTGAGGAAAAGTCAGTGTGGAAATAAGACTTACTTTGGTGTGTTATATTACTAGTTACTTTTCAAAGATGTATCTTGAAATTGCGTTTTTCGTACATTAAGAATCTCCAGCATTGCTTCCCTTTCCCACCCACTGACTTTCGATTACTGAGCAGTGGGCATGCTGGTGTTTTGAAAAAGCCAGTCTAAAGTCTCCCCCATTGAGTTCAGAGACAAGGAGGGATAGATACAGAGGACAGTCATACGTCAAGGTTTCAATTTTATTGCTTATTGAGAATCGGCTTCCCTCCTTCCACCTAAAATTAGATTAATGTGCCTACCCGTTTGTAAGATGGAGAAGCCCTGATCAGTCAGGTTTACCTTCCTTGGAGCAGAGACAAGAACAGGCTTTGTGGTCAGGTTCCAGAGAGTCAATCGGAAGTTCCCAAACCCTGCAAGTTCTGCCCTGGTTTCCATCTCATGACTTAAAATCCTTTGTCCTTGGCATTTGGTGGACAGGGATATGAAAAAACAGGATGTTGTCTTCCAAATAATTTAGAAAGGGAGAAATTTCTATGGTATAGAACAGTGTAATAGTAGTAAGAAATGCGATGATGTACAAACAGGGTTTTCTCTACATAGAAACAATCTTGTAGAATCAAAATCTTCATATGGTTGATTATAGGTTGGCAATGGTGTGACTTTTCTGATGCCGTAAAATGAAAAGCTTCCTCCCTGTTCTAGACCCCATGTGAAGGGAGGGAGGAGGGAAATGTATGGTGCCCTAACTTGCTATCATATTACCATCTTGGGGCCATTCAGTTGCGATCTCATACACTGGACATCTCTTGAAAAAATTTAGTATCATGGTCTTTCACTATGAATGAATGAATGAGTCAATGAGTAGTTACATACATGAATGCATAGATGTAGAAAGAAATACATGAAGGCCTCATTAATTCAACAAACTACTGGATGTGCGTTAATGCTAAATTCTATGCTCGGTGGAAATATAGGAATAGAGAAGAGAGACTCTGTCCTGAAGATGGTCATGGACTAATGAGAAAGAGAGGTAAATAAATATAAGGTCACAGTGACAAGTGATAAGAAATAAAAGTAGCTTATGTTCCTTGAGTACTGAATGTGCCAGGTACTGATATAAGCACTTTCCATGAATTGTATGATTTAATCCTCCTAACATTCCTATAAAGGAACATACTTTTAGCATGCTCAATTTACAGATGAGGAACATGAGGCCCAGAGGGATCAAACAACCTGTCCAAGGTATCAGTCAGTCAGTGGCAGAGCTGAGATTTGAACCCAGGCAGTTTGGCTTCAGCTGCTGATCGATACAGATATGTTGCTGTTGTTGTTAGGTGCCATCGAGTTGTGTCTGACTCACAGCAACCCTCATAGGGTTTTCAATGGCTGATTGTTTCAGGATTGCCTTGGGAGTGGATTGCCAGGTCCTTCTCCCATTTTTGCAGTGCTGGGAATTGAACTCGGGCCCTCAGAGACTGCAGAGCAGCGCTCTACCAACTGAGCTAAATCCCAGCCCCTGCTACAGACATAGGTAAAGTAATCATGGGTTTTCTGGATGTTCAGGGGAAGGATCCCCAACCTAGACAACAGGAGTTCAGGAGATCCCTTCAGGGGACCCCAGGGATTAGAACCTGTTTCTAAAGCCTTCCTTTGAGGGTAGTAGGAGCTGATCACCATAAGAAATAGAGTCTTCCATTCATCTTGCTATAAGGTCCAGGAGTCTGAATGTCCTAAGAGACCCACTGACCTTCTTCTCACTCTGCTTCTTCGGGAGAAGAGCTCAACCACTGGGCCAGAGGACCCATGCTCCTCTTCCTTCAAAACACTCCCAAAGAGTGAATCGATGTCCTTTTCTCAGCAATCCAAAAATGGATCTTCTCTTTTTGCCAGCCTTGGTCACAAAGAACAATGGCACGAGTGACTCCAGTTCCTTCCTGATAATGACAAACCTGTGAGTATCTCCCAGCTGTGGAGTCAAGTGTGGGCTTTATCTGGTTAGATCAGTTCCATACTCTTCTAAGACCTTGGACATACAGAGCTCTCTGGCGTGTCTCCAGTCGTTCCAAGATGCTTTAGAGAGAGGGTGGAAATTCTATGAGGAATTCCATTCAAATCCCTCTGGATTCCGTGCTGAATAAGTGCTCTGTTATGACATCCACAAAGTGACAGATATGGTTACCATCCTGGAAGGCCTCTGTCATGTTCCAGCTCAGCTTCAGCAGGACAAGGCAAGACCAACTCTGTTCTCACACTTTCCGTCAACATCAAGGTGAAGAGAATGGGCCTTGGACTCAGGGCCTTGAACTCCTTTTTCTCCATTTACATTTGACAGTGTGACTCTACACAGCAACCCCATAGAATTGCTGAGAGGGTCCGTGTGCAGTGAGGTTAAGGGCTGGGCTCCTCATGTTGTCGGTTCCTAATAAGCAATCAGAAAACGGTCAGCCATTGAAAACCCTATGAGGGTCGCTATGAGTCCGATGCTGACTCGACAACACCTAACAACAACAACAACAACATTATTATTATTGTTGTTGTTATGGTTATTAAGTATTAAAGAGTGTTTATAAATACGCAAGGCTGAAGATACAACTTTATCCTTGTCAATTCTCTGAACCCCGTCTACCCAGTTTCTCATTTCTCTTGGGCTGTGGGACAGGCTAGTAGGAACCTGATGCCCAGACAGAATTGGATATTCCTGTTGTCAGCTCTGTATTACACACACATTGATTTTCATCCAGGAGGTTACTTAAATCATTTTTGGAGTCATTTCTATTTCAGAAGCTAATGGATCTAAGAAGGTTCCTGCCTGCTTTGTAGATTAGCATCTCAGTTGCTGCTGTTCTGAGCACTTGAGGTCTCCTCCTCTAGGAATCTATGAGTTTGAATCTGTGTAATCTATCCAAGCCCAGTGTGACCTTACATGCTGGCTTTATTCTTTCCTACAGGGAAGAATGTCTTCACCACTACAGATACCTTTATAAAGAGCTACCCACACATCCTGTCCTCTAATCTCTCCAGTGTCCTCCGAGAAGCAAAAAGCCTCTGTACATTGGGTTATCTTCATTATTGAGCCTTGACTCCATTTTTGGGCAAGATGTTTATGCTCCTCAGGGTAGGATAACCTAGTGACCAAGTGTGTGCTTCACTGTCTCTCTATCCAGATTCCCTCAAGTACCAGGAGTGTGACTTCTCCAACCATGCTTCCTTGTCTAAGTGGAGAAGATAATAATGATTTTTACACATAAGGTCTTTAGAGGATTAAATGGAGCAACTAAGGTAAAGAGCTTGGTATAACACCTAACTCATAACAATCCTCAAAGAAATGGACTGTTTAAGCATATTACATGTTGTAATTGGGATTCAAATTGGGAAGAATATCAATATTAGTATCCATGTCTTTGCACATTCTATGCCTCTGTCTTGGTCCTTCCCTGTATTATTTGGTAGATGCCAAATCATCTTTCAACCTCTGCTCAAATTCCATCCCTTATGGACACCTCAGCCGCTCTTCTGGATAGAATGTGTCTATTCACTTAGTAATTTTTAATCTTTTTCTGCTGTAATACTTTTCCCTCTAAAAGGCATTCATCTATTGCTGTGGCCATCTGTCCTGCTAGGTTGAGCTTCCCGAGAGTAGGCACTGGATCTAGTTCAGGACAGAACTGTCCTTCTTAAATATGCTATGACTTGAAAAGAACGGCAAGAGCTGCCTGCAGCATAAGCAGACCCAGAAGTGCCCAGAGGTGCGATTCCTAGAGGAAAATCAAGATGGAACCCTCCAGTCCAGCTGCACTGTGCCAGTTATCGCCAGTGTTTCTTTTCATAGAAGCTGGGCCAGTTGTGCTGAGGAAATCTCTGCAAATTACACCATGTTTCTGCCTGCCCAGAATGATAGGAACTAGTGCATTTCTCTGCCTGGTTACACTGGCGGAAGCAGTGAAGACACTTGGGCATGTTGCAGGGAGCATGGCAAGAAGGCCCATCACTTGTAAGTGGTTGGCATTGCTTTATTTATTTGCTCTATTGGAAGGAAATTTGGGTGCTCGATGCCAGTCCTGCTCCTTCCCTTTTATTTATAAAGGGCTCCTTTCTTTTTGGTATTTATTGTTCTGAGTCACTTCTCTGTGTGCCAGACGGAAGATGTAGAAGCTCCTGGCTGCCTGCGAAGAAATGTGTGGTTGGGTGGGGGACCAGCTGAAAGTGAGGATGGGAAGCGGAGCTGGGCTGGGGACATCTCGATTAGTTTCATAAATAGAATTACGCTCTCAATCTCCTCTCTTTAGCCCACACAGTTTGATCAGTTCTCCAGAAATGGTTATTCTCATATGTTTTCCCTTTTGCTCTGTGAGCCCATCTGTAAATTTGCTGGAGAAATTTAATCCGTATGGGCTCATTCATTAAACTCATTAAGCTGTTGTATAATGAGAACAAGTCTGTGGCTGAAAATCCTTCAGCGTTTACTCCTGGCAGCCACAGTTTCCTGTTGTGAAGAACTTGGACACTCAGGTCTGGAATGGTTGTTCTTCAGGATCTCATTCCAAACTGAGACCTCTGTTTCAGAGAGGGCCAAGGGGACCATGACTCTAGGCTACCCAATGCAACACTGGGGCCAAACTGTTTCTCCAAGTCAGGATGGCCACATCCATCCAGGTTTGGAAGCTCTCAGAATCCCCAAAGCCATGGTCTTTTGGATTTAATAGAGGTTATATCACTCTGGTAAATCTTACTCGATAGTTGAGCTGGACATGATGTCCTCAGTTTGATTTTCTTTCTTTCTTTCTTTTCTATCATTGTTAATTATTTTTCTTACATTACAGATAGAATTGTCCTCTACTAGATGATGGCTAGCTTGTAGGCAGGAGTTGAGACCACAGGCTTGGGGTAAGGGAGACGACGGCTGCTGTAAGGTGATGAGCACATCACTTTGCAAACCTCAAATGAAATCTCTTGAGCTTTGGCTTTTTTATCTTCATTGGAAACCTCTTTTAAAACCATATAATATGATATAGAGAAAATGCATAAAGCATAAATAGACAGTTTATGGAATTCCCTGGAAGGGAATAAACCTAGGTTACCACCAGAGAATGAAACAGATCTTCACCAGGACCTTCGAAACCCTTCTTACGCCCTTTTTCCATGATACTCTATCACTCGTACCTAAATACAGGTGTAATTCTGAATTATATGGTGATAGATATTTTTTGCATTTCTTCACTTTTACCACCTAGATATTCCTAAATACTTCACTTTAGTTTGCCTTTGTAGAATGATGTTGAAGTGCAGTTTATATCATATATTTCTTATGTGCATGGCATCTTTTCTTCAATATATGTAATGTTTTTGTGGTTCAGGCATTTTGGTGTATGTAAGTATAACTCTTTCATTTTTTGTGTAGCATTTCATTGTCTGTATATACCACAATGTACATAGCCATTCCACTGTGATGGACGTTTGGGTTATTCTCAGTTTGGGGCCACGATAAGTAATGCTGCTATGAACCTTCTCCTGCATACAACTTTCCCCCTGTGGATGGAATTATTGAGTCCATGTTTTATCTTTAAACTTAAGAGGAAATATAAAAGTGTTTGCAAAATGTCCCAATTTCTAATTCTACCTGCAGCGTGTAAGAACTGTAGCTTTCCATACTCATGCATCCTGTTGTCCATCTTTTTTTTCCTACCTTCTCTTTTATTTCTTTCAAGTAATTTAGTCTCTTTATTTCAATTTGGGTTTTTTCTCTTATCATCTGGTTCTCTTAAGGCATTATTTATTTTGTTTACTCTTATGTTCCTTTAGTTTAATCATTCTGAAGTACACATGTTTCTCTTTTCTTTCTCATTTTTTTCTTGAATTCTATCACTTCATTTCTGAATTTTTCAATTTTTGTGTGTTATTCTTCTCTGCATTAAAAATCTCTTTTAGTTTAGTTTGATATGTTAGGTTATAATTTATGTCTCTGTACATGTCTTCCTACTATAACTTTAGCATAAAAAGAAATGTTATTCTGTTATTTTTTTCTTTTTTTAGAATTATAACTCTATGTGGATAATGATACCTGCTGTTTCTTTTCTTTTTGTATAACATTAATGTAACTGAACTTGTAGAAAGGAGAATGAATCTGGATCATTTTTCTACCTTTGCTTTTCAAGAGCTCTTCCTGTTGTTTTTGTAAACTCTTTTTTTAAATATGGACTCATATTTCCTGAGCCCTCCTAGCTTTTCCCTTATTCCTCACTTTTATCTGTCTCTCCTCTTTTCTCTACCCCTACTAACAGTGCGCTGCTCTATTCGCATTCTTTTTCCAGAAGTTTCTATTCATCATGGGATTTCATACTTGAAGGAAACCTGAGCCTGTTAATTTTAATAATTCATAGATCTGGAGCTCCTCCGGCCACTCAAACTTTACCACAGGCCTCTTGCACTCAACTTTTCTTTTTTTAACCCCAGACAAAACCTCTTTTATTAAGATATTTGTTTTTAATTTTTAATTGTTATTATATAAACAACAACATAAACTAAGACATCTTTAAAAGTTACTATATAACTTTTACTATATAACTACTACATAACACTTATTCATGTAACAATAATTATCAAAAAATTAAGAAAATTGAAGGCACTTATCCAGGCACGGTGGTGCATGCCTGTAATCCCAGCAGCTCGGGAGGCTGAGGCAGGAGGATCACAAGTTCGAGATCTGAGGCAGTCTGCGTAATTTAGCGAGACCCTGTCTCAAAAAATAAAATGGGCTGAGGGCACAACTCAGTGGTTCAGCACTTGCAAAGCATGCAAGTGTGAGGCCCTGGGTTCAACCCCCAGTACCGCAAAAAAAAAAAAAAAAAATTGAAGGCACTTAAAAAATTCTAATCAGTTTTAAAAACTGCAATAAAATCAAACTAAAACAATAAAAAATTCTTCTTTTCTTTTATAATGTTGTTAGGTGCTGTTGAGTTGGTATCCGACTAATAGTGACCCTTCATACAACAGGTGAAACACTATTGTCAGTGCCTCTCTGCTATCCATAGGGTTTTCAGTGGCTGATTGATTTTTGGGAGTGGATTGGCAGGTCCTTCTCCAAAGAAAAATTATAAAATCAACAATTTTTATGAGCTCAATCATCAAATATGGAAAATGACATGCAAAATCCACTACTTACAGAAAACAGGAACAGTGTTTTGTCTCTACAGTTATCACAGGCAGTCTTTGTACTGGATGAACATTTCCAATACATTTTAAGCAGAAATTACATTTTTGAGTACATTTGTCTTTTGGCGGGGGTCACACAAGTGACAATGAGTAAGTGAAAAAATTTGCACATTTCCAATCTAATCCATCAACCTTTCCTTTTGTACTGTTGTACAAAAAATTCAATTATTTCAAGTTTGCCAGTCTCATCAATAGTGATAGCCTTATCACTGAAAGGATGTGGCATTTTTCTTACATATCGGCGAGGGAAAGAAAGCACGAGTATAGAGTAACACAATAACAGCCTACATAACTGGTGTATGTGCCCCCATGAAGCACATACTTATGTTAGGTAAGTGCTACTGCGCTGCCCGTCCGCTGCTGGCAGCGAGTCATGATGTACTGAGATCACAGGGAACAACGCACTTAGTGCATCAATTAGGATCTTTTCCCCTTTATTTGTAAATGTTGGTGGGGTACAGAGTAGTACAGCATTTACTTTTTCCACTATGCAACTATTATATCACTTTTGGTTACACCTTTATGAACTTATGAGGTTTATGGAAACTTTTAACTAATACGTGGTAAAACTCATATGCATATTTGGGTTGTATTCTCTTATTTTTCCCATGTACTCCTGAAGTTGCTTTGTTTACATTGAGATTACCCTCTCCCCTTTATCCCTCTACATTGTTTCTCCTCCTCATCTCACCTTTCGCAATCTTCACTTCTCATTGCCAGTCTCATCCCTCCTTCTTTCCACTCTTTATATTATCCCTTCTTCACTAAGTCTAACTGTTGCACTCAACTGTTAATTGTAATGTGAGAAATCTCTCCCAGGTGAAGCTCCAAATCTGAAATTTTGTTGTTGTTGTTGTTGTTGTTGGGTGCCATGGAGTCGGTATCCGACTCATAGCAACCCTCATAGGGTTTTCAATGGCTGAGTGCTTTGGGATTGCCTTGGGAGTGGATTGCCAGGCCCTTCTCCCATTTTCGCGGTGCTGGGAATTGAACTCGGGGCCTCAGAGACTGCAACCCAGTGCTCTACCCACTGAGCTAAATCCCAGCCCATAAATCTGAAATTAGACCCTACTAATTTTCAGATAATAAATATTGAGGATTTTGTGGATTTCTTTTCAGGACAGTAAAATATCTTATTGCGTCCCCCTGCTTTTTCTTACGTACATGTTGACACTGCATGTGTCTAGTAGCCATTCATCAAAAGCCATATGATTTGGGTAGGTGGGGGTACCTTATACTCTATTTTTGCTTTAGATATTGTTCTCTGTCTCTTAATTTCCCAATCTCCCTCTGTGTATTTTCATGAGATGATTCAGAGAAACTAAAAAATACCCACTGCTACCACTACAGCTATCTTCCCAGAATCTTTTCTCATCTTTATTCTTGAAGAACATTTATATTGTATATAGATGTAAATTATTTTCTTAAAACAAATAAAAATCTGTGCTTCCACTCTTTGCTACGTTCCACTCTTACTGATAAAAAGCATTTGTCATTATTATTGCTACTCTTTTGAAAGGTAGCTGCTTTTTCCTTTGGTTACTTTAAAGAATATTTCCTTTTTTAAAAGTTTCATGTGATACAACTTGTCATGGGCCTATTATGTTACTGGAATTTGTGAGAGTATTTAAAATCTATAGATCAATATTTTATCAATTTTGGATCATTCTCAACCATCAGCGGTTATTCCATTTTCTCCCTTTTCTCTTTGAAGTCCTTCTGGTTCTTCAGTTACAGGTTTGTTAATTCAGCTACAGAAATGCCACTGTATCCTCTGGGGTCCTACCTCTTTTCCTGTACTTTATGTGCCTTTCTCTCCATGCTGGTTTCTGAGTTTCTTCTGAACTCTATTCTAGTTTAATTATTCTCTCTTCAACTATATTTAATAGACTTTTAATCCAATAGTGGATCCTTTTTAAAATTCTGTAATTTCTAGTTATTTTCCAAATCTGAAAGCTAATATTTGTGATTCTTAGTTCTTTGCTAAAAATATTAAGTTCAACTTTATGTCTATGGGAATAGTAGGCTATTTGTTTTTATAATCTATGCCTGAAAATTGGACTATTTAAAGTAGTTGTGATCTGTTTTGTTTTTCCTGGTTTTCTTTTATGTTGTCATCCCTTCTTTGTCTATTATAAGATGGAATTGATTTGTAAAAATAATTTGCTGATAATCATGCTGTAGTCTTTATCCTGAGAGGATTCCCATTTGCTTTTCCCAAGTGACTGGGATACTAGCAATGTGGGTGATTCCAATGACTTAAAACTAAACTGCATACATACATATTAGGATTAAGATTTATCTGTGCTAGATCCCAATGTTTAGAGTAACATATTTTATTAGGACTCCCACTTTAGCAAGCCCTAAACATTAATTTTTGTCTCCCCAAACCTGTATGATGCTGTAAAAAGTCCTTCTCAGCATCTCCGTCCCCGCTTCTGCTGCATTAGCAAATGTCCTCTGGGTGAAAATAGGACCCCAGGCAAGCTCACTTTTCTGGATGTCTGTTCTCTCCCAGATCTTTGGCTAGTGATTCTACTTTAACTTGACTGTTCTTTGATGCTTTTAGAAGAATATGTTTTGCATAATTCTCCTAGAATTTTAAAAATTGTCTTCAGTAGGAAGATCACTTGATCCACCATTACCCAAGTGTCCATTACTTCATTGGTAAAATAGAGTCCATAAATGTTGATCTTGTGTTTCTGTTGTGAGGCCCAAAAACATATGAAGAAAATATATGGCCCATGATAAACTCTTAACTTAAAAGAGCCATCATTCTCCTTCTCCACCTCTTCATTTTCATCATCTTATTGACATGGACTATGTCTTGCCAAGTACTATATCTATGCAGAAACTATTAAATCTCTCTGGCAGAAGGGGAACTAATCACATAATAAGCACTTAACTGATAACTTCAAAGTATATAAGTGGAAAAAAATATTTTCCCAGTTAGGCTTGTTCCTATTACTAAAACAATCAGAAAGGAGTAGGAAAAAACATTGAAGGAGGATTAGAATCCTTCTTAGAAGTTTCAACCAATTATGCACTAGTTATGCAAGGGTCATACATTTGTTAGTTTCTAAAATTTTGTTTGCATTTTATTTTCTGTGTCTTGCTGGAAAATAAATATCCTTGTCCTTTCCAGTCTCTAACTACTTAACAGTCTCTCAGATTTTATGGCTATCTCTATGAGAAGCAATACAATGCATTAATTTCCCAAACTATGGAATGAACGAAAGGTCATGAAGTCTATGGGGTACTTTAATTTCCTCCTCTGTCTTTCTGCTGAGAGTTCCCTATTGGCAGAAGTGACTGCCAAATTTAGTGAAGTGAGACAGTTTGGAGATGCAGACACTTCTCATCCATATCCAGTGGCTCCAATGGCTTTTGCTTTCCTGTTCAAGAGAAATAAAGGGCACCAGGCTCCCTTCACTGCACTCCCTGCTCTATTCTGTATAACACCAACACATCCTGAAAGGAGAAGAATTGAATTCCACTTTTTGATCCTATACTGAAAACCATACAATAATGACGGTAATAAAAGTGCTATTATATTCGCTGTCATAAATTAGCCACCACCTTACCTGCTTAACTCGCTGTGATTATCATAAAAATGGTAAATAGTAATTAGTTTAAATGGGATGATTGGATAAGCTAATTATATAATATGCCTGACATGTAATTGGCAATCAATATTGTTGATTGCCTACACAGGTGCAGACATGTGTAGAATTCCTGACTATGTACTGCTTGGGTGGGTCATCTCGATCATGGTAGCATCTCAATGCCTAGTACAATGCCAGGTACACTATTGGTGCCCAATAAGTGTTTACCAAAATGCAATCACCTAAATCTTAGAGTTCTATAAGGACCCTAGAAGTCACCAATAAGGATCATAGAAGTCACCTAATTCAATCTGATTTGGTGAAGGAATCCTCTTCCAGGAAACCTCCAAAGAGGGAGGGTAACTAATACAGCCCTCTATTCTTAATGAAGTCTAATCTTAGAAAATTCTTCCTTTATATTAATTCAAATGATCTATAAATTGAGGGCATTTGTCCTCTGGACATGCATTGAATTAGTCTTTTGTCTTTATTTACTTATTTTTTACCTGAATTTTCCTTCATATATTGTACTGTAACTCATAGATCCAATGGCACATTACTCTCCAGGCCAGATATGCTCAGCAATTTCCATTATTCTTCATGTAAATCAGATGTCAATGGAGGACACTCTGTCCTTTGAGATTTAAATTAAATTGGCAAGAGCCTCTTATCCCACGTCTTGTGGGAAATCCAAAGCCCAGCTCAAGGTTTCTGTAAATTCCTGGGGATTTATGTTTTAAGGTAACCTTTGGCTTTGGATTCTTAATTTTGCAGAACTCTGTCTCAGACATGCTTTTTAGCCTTGGATCTTCTCAACTTTCTACCCAACCATTTTGACTCATTGCCTTGAATCTTCTAAACCACACACAAGTCATATTTGGGTGCATGGCAAAGTTTACCAATGGTGGTAACAGAGGCAATTTCAGCTGCCAAACAAAATCAATTTGAAAAATTGAAAGTAAAATATTTAACCCTACAGTTCTTCAAGTCTTTTATCCATTCTGCCACTAGGACTATGTTATTTACCATCTTTCTCCTTGGGCTATGTCATTTAGTATATTGTCCTAGTTTTTTAATTTTTAGTTTTTGGTTTTTAAAGAGAGGGTCTTGCAATGTAGAGTAGGCTGGTCTCAAATTCTTGATCCTCCTGCCTCTGCCTCTCAAGAACTAGGATTACAAGTATGTGGGATCACATTTGGTATACTGTCTTTTTCTTCATTATCCCCCCTAAGACAGGATAGAAAAACAGGGGGAATGTTGTGACATGGAAAGGAAAGAGCTTTCACCCCTGGATTTGGTCTAAGTGTTATCAGCTGAGAATTCCAACGCAAAGGGAAAAAAAAAAAAGGTGCTGTGAGAACTGCCTACAGAGAAACCTGTGCTTCTCTAAGAATCTCACTAAACCAGATTATGGACTGTAATTAAAATTAATAGGCCTAGGAAGTTTCCTTGTGACTAAATGTAGTAAAAATTTCCTCAAGTATTCCAATCCAGGCATTTTAACAATGCTTCTTTTCCTATCTGTAAATCTATACAGTGCACCTGCTGGGACTCTGTTGAGCAATTTTACTTCAAAAGCCTCCAAGTCATATATATCCATTGTGAAGACAGTTAGGTGCAACTCTCCCGCTTGAGAGTCCTGTATCCATGTCCTGGATGTGTACTGTTACTTCTTTAGGCATCTCTCTATATATGTGTGTGAGCACTTCACTCTGAAGTGAAAACCATACAGTAATTCCTTACCTTTACCCAGTGAATCCTGTAACTCTGCTTCGCTCTCTGACTTGTGAAATACACACGTTTCTGTGACTGAGCCAAGGACCTGGCATCACCTGAGTGGAGGTCCCACGAGGAGGAACTCCTCAGGGCAGGCAGTAACCCTGGGCTGTGGAGTCTTTCACCCCTGGTGACATCCCTACTTCCCACTCTTTTCTCTGACTGTGTTCACATCCCTGCTCATTACTTGCAGAGTTCTCGCCTTCAGAGCCAAGCTCACAGGGTCTTATCTTCCATGCCAAAGATATTTATCAAAACATTTTCATAAACAACAAAATTATCTTTCTAATAAGCCCCCTGCCACATACTTGTGACATGATTTCAACTCTTCTCTCCCTGAACAACCCTGTTAAACATTTTATTGTTGTTATCCTGAATATCTCTCTTGGCAGAGATCTCCCAGAAGAAATACAGTGAGGGCTAAAAGGAAAGCTTTAGAAATGTAAAAAAAATGTACCTGATAGAGTTCCAAAATGGTGCCTTCGAAAGGGCCCTGTGCGTAATATAAATGCCAGAGATGAATAACATAGTGTCTGTTATTTCTTCTCCCACAAGGTTTTCCAGGCAGCCAGAGGTTCAATTTACATACCTATATACCAGCAGACTTCTTAGTTGTTACAACAACAAATATGCTACACCAGGGACAGGTTGCAGACACCTTGGGCACATGACTCCCATTCTGGGTGATCAACATGTTTTCTTAATCTTCATGTAGCTGGCGGAAGTTCTATTAATGTCAAATGCATGCTTTTTAATCTATGCTTGATTGCTTCTGGATATAAAATGTGACTTGGACTTTTAAAAGCATAAGAAAGCAATCAGGGAGATCAAGAGTGATAAGAACTGCTTGAAAAAAACCCCCAGTTTTGGTCTTGGAGTCATCATGTTTGTAGACAGCTTTGGAGTTCCCTAGAATGCTAAGTCGAAGTTGTGTTTATAACCAGTGGTGGCTTGGAGAACAAAGGAACCAGAAGTTCTTTTCAGTTATACTAGTATATATTGCTTAAGTACTCATTTGAGACCAGTTACTATGCTACATGCCTGCAGCCATAGCCCTGTGGCATCTGATCCCGTCAGATCTCGGAAGCTAAGCAGGGTCGGGCCTGGTTAGTACCTGGATGGGAGACCGCCTGGGAACACCAGAAGCTATAGGCTTGGGAGAAGGACCTGGCAACCCCCTCCCAAAAATCAATCTGCCATTGAAAACCCTATGAACAGCAGAGAAGCACTGACAATAGTGTTTCCCCTGTTGTAAGAGGGTCGCTATGAGTCAGATACCGACTCGACGGCACCTAACAACAACAACAACAACTATGCTACATACATTATACATATTATCTTATTTTCTCCTTCCTAAAGCTATAGGTAACTTTATTCTCCCCGCTTTACAGAGAAGGATACCAAGGTCCAAGGAGGTGAAGCACGGTGCTACTGCTAAGTATCAGGAGAGTGAGGAGCCAATCTAGGCTGGCGGAAACCACCACAGTGTTCTCACAGCCTTCCCACCCAGAGAGGCAAGAGAGAAGATGCACGGGAACATTTCTTCTCTTGATTGATTGATTGATTGATTGATTGCAGGGTGCTTCAACAACCTCCTTTTGGATCTCTAGCACACCATAATTGGCAAATCAAAACCAGGTGGCTGGTTGATTTTTTTAAGGGAGGCTGCTTTGTCTTTTTCATGTGGGAGGAAGGGCTGCACAAGAAGTAATGGGCAAGTTCACTGAATTTTAAAGAGGAGGGAGGCCCTGGTTCAGAGGGGGCCCACAGAGCTTACCGGGGGAAACATCAGAGGTCACAGTTATCAGAGGTGAACTGGCCTCCATCTTGGTCTCTGCAAAAATGTCAGTCCTTTTCAAAGAGGATAATTTTGCATGTTGATTAAAGTGTCTCAGGAGATTAACCTCATTAAATAGAACCAATGGGGTAAAAGCATGTAATTAAACTAAGCAAGTTTTGCTCTTCTTAATGCCTTAAATATCTATTTGTGTGGAGTCCTAAACATCAAATAGCTTCCTCAGGCTGAAGAGAATGGAAACCATCATGCTACAGTAATCAGAATTCTCTGATTGACAGAAAATTCTTGGCTAAGTCTTTCTTCTAATGCCCTCTACTCCTACATCACTCAAAATGCAACACACATGGACACAAACAGTATGGAATATCTGAATCAGAGGTACTTCTTGGGATTTCACCCACTTAATTGACATATTAATTATCTGATTGATTGATTCATTCATTCAATGTTTTGTAAATACCTACTGTGTGTCAGGCACTAAGAGCCCAGGAGTATATAAGACATAGTCATTACCCTTGGGGAATTCTCTTAGAGGAAACAGAGTAGACTTCTTCCAGTATTATGTTGAGATACATCCTAAATCCTTTTGTCTTTCCTTCTGTTTATCCTTGATACTCTCATGAAGGTGAGCTTACCATCCCCACAGATGCACAACACTTCTCTGAAAACAATTCTCAAAGATGCATCACCCATCTAGTCCTCTCTGGAGTTTCACACCCCTACACCTGTCTGTTATGTTTTCTCAACTTAAGTGATTCACACAAATCTCCAAATTCACATATCCAAAACTCACCTCTCAATTGTTCTACAAATTCTTTTCCATCTCAGTGAAGGACTCATATCCCATTTACCTAAAAATCCAAATCAGAAACCCGAGAGACATGCTAACCTCCCTTTCCCTCTCATCTACAAAGCATCCAGAAGCACCTCCCATGCTACTTTTAAAAATCATCTCATTAGATTACGTCTCTTTGCCATATTGTGAAATACATGCTTGGTCTTTGACCTCATGCCAAACCCTCCCCATTTCCTGGCACACTACTTCGTAATCCTTGAAATTCTTGAAGTGATGAGGTCTTTTGGTATGCTGCTGAGTTGACTGATGAATGGCAGCCCCCAGGTAACTTCAGAATGAGGGTCGGTCACTGGAAAGTCCAAGGCAGGATTAGAGGGTTTGGAATTTTAGCCTGATTCTCCAATCTCTGGGGAGAGGAAAGGTTCTGAAGGTTAAGTTGATCACCAGTGGCCAATAATTCAATCAATCATGTCTATGCCATGAAGCCTCCAAAACCCCCAAGAGAACAGGAGTCTGAGAGTTTCCAGGTAGCAAACACCTAGAGGTTCCTGGAGGGTGGCTCACCCAGAGAGGGATCAGAAGCTCCGTACCCTTCCCTGCATATTTTTCCCTAAGCATCTTTTATCTGATCATCAAAATCCCTTTAAATATCCTTTTTAATATCTCTTATAATAAACCACAATAAGGTAAGTAAATGTTTCTCTGAGTTGTGTGACCTGCTCTGACAAATGAATCTGACCTGAGGAGGGGATTGTAGGAACCTCGGTTTATAGCCTGTCTGTCAAAAGGGCAGGTAAAACAACCTGTGGATTGTGATTGTCACCAGAAGTGTGGCTACCTTGGGGACAGAGCCCTCAACCTGTGAGATCTGACTTTATCTCCAGGTGGGTAGTATTAGAAGTAACTTAAGTTAGCAAATGCCTCCTTGGTGTTCCTGCAGCACTGGTTACTCATTTGGTAGGGGGAAGAAACCCCTACACATTTGGGGGTCACAGAAACATTCTGTGTGGTAGCATAGGCAGAATTTGAGTTTGGTTTTCCTGCTTCTCCTGCCTTAGTTTTCTACCATCTCTCTAGTTTGCATAAATTAGCATAAAATTCACAGTAGTTCCAGTGATCTACTCAAATCTATCTCTGATCTAGTTCCTGCTTATCCCCTACCTCTTAGAAATCTCAGACCTCATAGGCCTGATTTGGCTTGATATCAGGCTGTGGTGGGGAGAATATGTCAGATGTTCTTAAGTCTTTATAGTAATAGTTACCACCTGCCCAGGCCTGTACCATAATAGTTTAATTATAGACTTTATAATTTCAAATTACAACCTCCTAGAAAGGAGGCATTAATATACCCATTGCGAAGATAGAGAGAGAGAAATATAAGGTCACACAGCTAGTGGCTGAGAAGACCTAGTCTCACCTGAAGGCCTCTTCTACTTCAAGACAGACCCCATATCTGATTTGTTTCTATTTTGCTATTTAGCATCTGACAAACATACTGCCCTAAATTATACAGTATCAGTAACTATTTGAATGAGAATTTGAGCCCAGATCTCTAATGCCTGGAATCTTTTCATGTTACTGTGAGAAAATACTTCCTTGCCTCCCAGAAAGCCTTCCCTGGTGATCACAAATCCACCAGATAGTCTAGGTTATGCAAAAGAACTTTTAAACTTGTGCATCAGCAACTGTTGACCATGGCATTATAAAAGAGTCACATGGATAGTTTTTGTAAAAAACAAACAACAGCAACAACAACAAAAAATACCCAAAAACAAAATACAGTGGGCTGTCCCTAGCCCCAGGGTGTCTGATTTAGTTGGACCATGGTGGAATCTGGTCTCCAGGTATATTTTTTGCATCTGACTTGCAGCCAGAATTGGAAAGATGCCTTGGCTCAGGTCAAGATGATCCTCCTAGGCTGTTTCTATCTGCTTCAGCCCACTGGACAGATGAGCAAAAAGCTTCAGTGCTGAGTGATTGGAGTCTGAGTGGTGTACTTGGGCAAGAGAGTATTTTGAGCAGCAATCACAATAAAGACGGTTTTCTGGAGGCTATTTGCTTATACAGGAGAATGTAAATGATAGCTTCAGATCTATTCCAAGAATTCATTCTATGCTGAGCAGCCCCCAAATAAATGCAATCCACATCTCTCTTCCTATGATCCTACAGCAATTTCCTTTCTAATTGGAGATGATTGGGTCCTGAAGGTTGTGGCCCCATTCATCTATAGGGCCTTCCATGGCAGTGATTTTGTAAGCTTCGTTAAGTCCTGGGGAGAGTTTGGTAGCAGGATGTGGTGTTAAGGATAAGAACTGGATCTGAAAAGAGGATATTAGTAAGTTGTCTTACTTTCCTACTCCACTGAAGTACCTGTTGTGTAGATTTCAGAGCACCCCTCAGCCACTTAAACTGGGAGTGGAAACATAGCCCTTTTCACTTAAAGAATGAGAATAATAGTCATATTGTTTATAATTTACAGATCTTAGAGTGTACTGATTAGCTTGACAATGGGCACCATCCTCCTCCTCCTCATTATATCATCACTGAGCACTGTGATCAGCTCTGAAATCATTACAGTCCCAATTTCTCCCTTTATAAGGGTACAGCTGGATGGTTATCCACTTGAATGCAAGAGGCTGGTTCTCCAGCTCCTAAGATTCTGCCTTTTATGTATAGAATGACTTTGGGCAAATTAATTTGCTTCAGTTTCCCTGGAAAATGGGCACTTCAGTTTATTTCAGAGGATTGTTAATAGATTAAAGGAATCACTATGTAAAGGAATTACAGTAGTTTCTGGAATTTAACAAAGACTATAGATATTTGTTTTTAAAATGCCATAAAATAAAGCTCACAACCACGTGGATTAACTGCCAGCTTTTCAAGACTTCAAGTCTGATGGCATTTCCTATCTCGTCCATACTCTCTGCTCTCTGCTCTCTGATGCAGTAGAAAGCAAAAGTCTTCTTTGTGCATGCTCACCATCTTTTGGCTCATCTACAGACCTGGGTTATTAGCTGTAGGTTCCTGAGGTGCTCTCTTAGCGTCCCTCAGTGGCCAGCAAAGATACCTCACATTGCTTCTGGGATGCGACTCCATCTCTGCTCCCACATGTTCTTAATCCCCTTGATTCCGTTGTATCCACCATGTTACTCTAACCTCTACCAAGGTTTGCCTAATCTGACTAATAGAGTTTGTTGTTTACATAATGCTCTTGCTTCCAATAGTGCTAAAGGTAAGAGGGTTAGGTCATGAGAATAGAGGTAGGAAGGCAGGAACTTGTCCTCTCCATGGTTTAGCTAGAGGAGTCTCCAGTAAGCACGCAATCAACATTAAGTCCTTGGTGGAATATATTTTATTTGGTATTATGCTGGAAGGCCTTCTCTTCCATTTATTTTCCTGCCTTATTATGTGATACACCTCCAGATTTCATGGAAGTTACATCTACTTCACCAGAAAATCATAAATAATAGCTGCCATTTGTTGAGTACCCACTATATGCCAATGTGTTCCTATACTGATACAGTATATCCTAAGATTCTTCCAAAGTAGGCTGGTGTTTTTATTTTAATTTGAAACCAAAGAGATCAATGATCAGAGGAGAGGGTTTTTTTTCATGTAATGCTTTTCAGAGCATTAAAAAGGGAATCATTTCAAGAATCTTATGCACCAAAATAACTGAAGACTTTTAGCCTCATTTTAACAATTATTTTTGAAATTTCACAGTAAAGCATTTATTATCTTTCCCATTTTGCAAACCACGAAACCAAATGTTAGAGAATTTAAAGGGCATACCATAGGTAGCATAGCCAGTGCAAAACTAGTACAAAAATCCAGGTTCCCTAGTTTAAATCCAAAATCCTATCTGCCATATACAAGTTCCTATCATTCTGTTGTGGAATTTTTAGTAAAAAATTTGAAGGTTTGGTTGCAATAGGTGATCTCCAAATGTTTGTTAAGTAAACGAATGAAAAAATGAAAGCTGTCTTTAGTCTATTCCTTATCTGTTTTTCTATGTACTCCCTAGATGGCTAATCTTGGGTGATACTCAGGAAATACCTACCCTGTGGCTCCAGGTAGCTTCCTATGCCCCAGACACATAAAAACTTAGCCATCACTTTTCCCATTCTTAGTAGATTATAAGAACATAAATTATAAAATTAATTAATAATTTTTGAGTATATAAGATGCATTGTTGTTGTTAGGTACCATCAAGTCAGTGCCTGACTCATAGTGACCCTATGTACAACAGGCGAAACAGTATTGTTATTGCTTCTCTGCCATTCATAGGGTTTTCGATTGTTTTTTGGGAGTGGGTTTCCAGGTCCTTCTCTTAAGCCTACAGCACCTGGTGTTCCCAGGTGGTCTCCCATCCAAGTACTAACCAGGTCGCACCCTGCTTAGTTTCCGAGATCTGATGGGATCAGATGCCATAGTGGTGCGGATGCAGGAATATGATGCATTAGATACTTACATTAATTCCTTGTAGAAAACATAAAGGTTTATGATCATTATTTTCATTAACAGATTTTAAAAATCTAGAAAATTACAAGACTTACAAAGCTCGTAAGTGAGGGATCTGGTACTCTACCCCGCGTTTATCTGACTCCTAAAGGCGAGGCTTGTTCTTGCTGAGCCCTCCTGCTTCTACACAGAGTGGACAGTGACTGCTAAGGGTCTATTTTTCATCCATCCCTCCCAGATGACATTTGCATTTTAATGAGATCCTTCAACACTTTAGCTCAATGGTTCTCAGAGTGCAGTCCCTGGGCCTCTGGGGCCCTAGGAACCTTTCAAGAGGTCTGCAAAGTCAAAACTGTCTTCATAATAATATTAAGACATTATTTGCCATTTTCACTAAGTTAACATTTGCACTGATGGTGCAAAAGCAATGGCGGATTTAACCTCCTGCACCTGCAAATACATCAAAGGTACCAGTCCTCAGCTGTCATTGCACACTTCAACGCCACACGCACAAGGGCAGGGGGCAGGACACTTAAGAATATTTATGAGAAAGCAGTAAGGATTGCTAATTTTATTAAATCTCAACTCTTGAGTACTCATCCTTTTTAAATATCTTTGTGGCAAAATGGGAAGGCCCCATAAAACACTCATGCAGCCAATTGAATCCTCACGGAGATGCTGTGAGTTGAACTAGCCACTTTTGTCATGAAACACCATTCTTTTTCTTTCTTGAATAAATGACTGACAGACACACTGGTTATTCAGACGTGGTAGACATTTCTCAAAAAAAAAAAGAACAAAGTGATCCTGCCACTTCAAGGAAAACAACCGACAGGACTTGATGTCAGGGATAACATTTGAGTGTTGGAGCGAAAATTAGAATTTTGAAAAATTTGTATCTGCTGCCATGAGCTTGGCAGGTTTCCAGTACTTCAGATCTTTTCTGATGGGATCAGCAGTGATATTAATGGATGTGATCTTTTTTGTATTGTATAACAAAATAGGGGCTGGGATTTAGCTCAGTGGGTGGAGCGCTGCGCTGCAGTCTCTGAGATCCCGAGTTCAATTCCCAGCACCGCAAAAATGGGAGAAGGACCTGGCAATCCACTCCCAAGGCAATCCCGAAACAGTCAGCCATTGAAAACCCTACGAGGGTCGCTATGAGTCGGATACTGACTCGACGGCACCCAACAACAACAGCAACAACAATAACAAAATATATCATCAACATTTGGAAGATCTACCTAAGTTGGGGAAAATCGGTATTTTTCCAAATGATCAAGTATGATGTTAGAACATCATGCATTGGTAAAAAGGCCCATTAACAGTTCAAGACAGATGAACGGATTTCAATGAAATGGAGTAGGAAAACTTCCTAGATGTGGGTGCAGATTCTGTAGTGCAACTAACCTGCTTTGCTGTAATAGAAAAAAAAGACTCCACAGTCAACATAAAAGGCTGTTGAAATCCTCCTTTCTTTTCCAAGCATATACTGTGTAAGGCTGGACTTTCTTCATAACCTTCAACCCAAACAACTTATTGCAAAAGGTTGAAAGCAGAGGCAGATGCTAGAATCCAGCTGCCTTCCATTAAAGTGGACAGTAAAAAATATCTTTAAAAATGGAGAACATGCCAGTCTTCTCACCAAATTTTTTTTAGAAAATATATTTATTTTTCAGAAAAAATAATTTATGCTTATATATATATAATGGTAGATCATTTTCAGAGGAAATAATAAATTATTATTTTAAATTTTTTTTCAATTCAGAGATGATGAATATTGAGAGACATAGTTCACACACACAAGGCTCTTTGAGGTACTCTTTACTTTTAAAAGGTAAAAGGGATTTGAGACCGAAAGGTTTGAGAACTGCTGCTTTGACTGAAGGAAGTGATTTTTTGGATTTTTTTGATCAACCAACTGTGTTGGCATTGACCAAGAGGACTTTTTATGCTCTCTCCAAAAAGCCAAATGGATGACCCACCCTGTTCCTCCGAGGACATTTGCTTCCAGGAACCCCCGTCAGGCTTGAGCGACAAGTCCTCCCTACATCATCATTTCCACCGCAGTGGTTAATCCTGTGCGCAGGCAACAGCACAGTGAGCCACACGTTTGACTCAGATTTCCTCATGGATCATGACCTTTGAACTATGGGAGTGTACAAAGGGAAGGGATCGGGACAGAGTCCCACAGGGAGGGTACCTCTGACTCCCAATGTGAACCCCACCCCAAGTACACTTCTTGGCTGGGTCTGAGGGTCTGTATCCAATTAGCCACCTTGCCAGCGACTTGAACTGGCCACCCTCACTTAGGGCAGGAAGGGAGAGGCCTGGGAGATGGAGCAGAATAAACATCTTCATCCAAGTCAAGACCAAGGCCAGCTGTCCAGGCTATTCTTGTGGCCACAGCTCTTATGGCCGCTGCCCACAGCTGCCCTTACTTTATTTCACTGCCCCTTGAGGGCACCTCCTGCCCTGTTCTTCCCACACCAGCAGCCAGCCCAGTGCATGCATTTGTGGGTTGGAGTCTAGTTGTCAGCTGTGCCGGGCAGCCCACTTTCCTCTAATTCAGCTTTGACACAAATAGCTAGAAAGTTCACTTACAAGCCAAAACTCCCACCGCAAAGCAGTTTGTCCCCTTGTGGACAGTCCAACATTCAAGTCAACAGCTACTTCCCAGGCATCTACTCAGTGCTTAGCACACCCTCTGGACAATGCATTCCTAAAAGCCGAGGGCCATAATCACAAGGGTTTGGAACTTCTGAGCATCGTAGTCCACAGTTCTGCCCTCAGGCAGGGACCACTAACCTCTCTACCTGGACCACTACAGTGATGAAGACTGGACTGTATCTTGAGGAATTTTTAAGGAGCTTTTGCTGGTAGAAAATTCTTTCTGCTTCTCTAAAAGAGAGAGCATAAGAAAGTAGTTAAAGCCACACAGTCCTGGGTTTTAATCCTACCTTGTCACTTACTATACGTATGATCTTCTGCAAGTTGCTTTATCTCTGTCTTTTTCCTTATCTATCCAAAAAGAATAATTGAACTCATCACATGTCATTGCTCTATTAAAAGATCACATGCCTTTCAACTGTTTTGTCCATGTGCTAGCACACATTTAGTGCTTATAAAACCAATTATGGTATGCGGTGTCCTTTTACCTTTACCAAATTTGGTTGTTGTTGTTGTTGTTAGGTGCCATTGAGTCGGTATCCGACTCATAGCGACCCTCTGTACAACAGGGGAAACACTATTGTCAGTGCTTCTCTGCTGTTCATAGGGTTTTCAATGGCAGATTGATTTTGGGGAGGGGGTTGCCAGGTCCTTCTCCCAAGCCTACAGCTTCTGGTGTTCCCAGGCAGTCTCCCATCCAGGTATTAACCAGGTCCGACCCTGCTTAGCTTCCAAGATCTGATGGGATCGGATGCCACAGGGCTATGGCTGCAGGCTCCAAATTTGGTAGTTACAGGTTATTTTGTGAATGAAATAATGGTTGTATCCTAGGGTTGTGAGGATACACCCATATCCAGAAACTTACTCGTGTTAGGACTTTCAGCAAGTTATCTTAATTTTTCTACGTTTCAATATTTTTTATCTCTAAAATAAGGGTGGGTAGTGGTTGCTACTTAAAGGAATATAGCAAGAAAGTATATGAGATAGATATGAGCTGAGAGCTGGGCCCTATGTCTGAGCTGGGTAAATGGTAGACTTCACTGGATATCTCCCTTGACAAGTATTTTGGGTAAATGGTAAACTTCATCGGATGTCTCCCTTGCAATGTGTTTTAGATTGACACAGAGGAAGGCAAGTCTTCCTTCCCAGTAGCTCCTTCACTGTAATGTCGCCCACCTGTTTTCCTTCCTCCAGCGTGGATCACTCGGCAGGTCCAAGGCATTTCTCACATACAGTTTTAGAGATCTTTTACTCTGTTGGGAATGTTCCCCTAGTGCTCTTCAGTTTGCCAGTGTTCTTAACAAAATAGGGTGGTGAGATTTAAATTTGCAAAATGATCCTGTGTGACATCCCAGAGTACTTTGAGACCATCACTGTCCTTGTCTGTGACCCTAAGCTTCTTTGAACTGCAGCCAAAAATCAAGTGACATACTTGCCATGTTGTTGATTCATCTTGAGTTTGTAATCTCCTTAAATTGAGAAGTCAACTGCTGTTAAGCCATGTCTCTCCAATTCCATACTCATGAAATTTAATGTTTTTAATCATACAGATAGGATTTTATCTTTTTTTGCTGTTTCATTTTTTCAGCTTTCTTGAAGTATAACTGACAAATAAGAATCGCATATATTCAAAGTGTACAATGTGATGTTTTGATATGCACACATTATGAAATGATTGCCACAATCAAGCTAATTAACGCATCCATCCCTCACAGGGTAACCTCTGTGTGTGGGGAGAATCCTTAAGATGTACTCGCTTAGCAAGTGTCAAGTAGACAGCACCTTGCTTTTACTACAATCACCATGCTTATGTTATGTTTGGATTTGTTTCTTTATCTCTGATGAAAATCATTCTCATTGCTTTTGACCCATTTTTCTTTCTAGTTTCTTTAAAAATAAATCTGAGTTTGTATATCCAGCTTTTTATTTCTTTTTTCCTTTTTTTTTTGCCATACTAGGGCCAGGGCCTCGCCTTGCATGCTTTGCAAGTGCTGGACCACTGAGCTGCACCCCCAGCCCATTTTTTTTAACTTTTTGAGACAGGGTCTCACTAAATTACACAGACTGCCTCTGGTCTCAAACTTGCAATCCTCCTTTCTCCACTTACAGGCATGAGCCAGTAATTTTCCAGTATATTTCCTATCTTTCACTGTCAGTGTTCACAGAGGTTAGCTTATTCATTTAAGTTAATTAAATTATTGAAGAGGACAGGCCATGCCAGAGCCTCATGGGGCAAAAGGGAGCCCACCCTACCCCACCCAGTGGATTTTGAAGCACATTATTAGGGTCTGGTCAGCCATGCAACCGTGCACTCTCTACGTTACAGTACAGCTCATGGCTCTGCACCATTTCATTTACTCAGTGGCTCCAAAGTCGGTAACTGAGAAGGTGCTCACGTTCCCCCGCGGCATAAGGGAAAGATTATAGCACAGGACAGAGATTTGAGTTTCATTGTGTGCTTTGTCAAAAATTACTTAAATTCGCCCTCTATTTATTCAAATGCAAGAAAAGACAACACTAATATGTTCATCACAGTTTATTGAGAAAATTAAGAATGGTAATGATTATACTAGATTCTACATAAACTATAGATATTATATTTCGGTAACTGACTAAAACACAGATTATCTTTCATTCGTGTATATGATTTAAAGATGTTATACAGATGAAGAAAAGAGAGTCAGAGACCAAGCATCCCAGTCATAACTCTGTTGTTTGAAGACCCATCATCTTTCCACATTGCCACGGTACCTTCCTGAGGTAACACTGGTAGACGTAAAAAGTGCTTTGTGCCATAAAACCTCGAATTGATGGGAACTGTTCCTATGATTTTGTTTACCAGTTAGAAACTCTACTGGAAAAGAAAATTAGGTTCACTAGGTGTGGTTTTTCCTCAGTATATCCAGTGGCCTTTTAGTAATTACAAATTCACCTTTTTAAAAATATACTAACAAGCTACTATTCACTCATTTGTTTTCCAGTTTTGTACTTTAGGCACAGTAAGTTTGCAAATTCCGGAGTCATCTCTTCTTTCTTAAAAAAAACATTGGAACACTTATCCTTCCCTGGGTTTCTGGCACTTTTGAACCTAAGAGGAACCAGACAATGAATAGAGAGTTATATAAAGAATGTTGTTGTTGTTGTTGTTAGGTGCTCTCAAGTCAGTATCTGACTCATAGCAACCCTGCGTACAACAGGTGAAACACTATTGTCAGTGCTTCTCTGCTGTTCATAGGGTTTTCAATGGCAGATTGATTTTTGGAAGTGGGTTGCCGAGTCCGTCTCCTGAGCCTACAGCACCTGGTATTCCCAGGCAGTCTCCCATCCAAGTACTAACCAGGCCTGATCCTGCTTAGCTTCTGAGATCTGACAGGATTGGATGCCACAGGGCTACAGCTGCAGGCATATACAGTATAGTCAGGTCTTAAAACAAATGACAGAAAATGGGAAGTGTTCTAGATGCTCAAGAAAGTGGTCAGTGTGGGCTACTTGGTATCAGCAAAGGTCCTGTGGTAAGGGTTGTAACTCTGAACTCCAAGAGGTCAGTCTAAGATTTTGACATTTCTGTAATTGAACAGGAGTCACTCAGTGCAGCTTGGTTGTCCCAGGAGGCTCTCGTCACCCTCCCAGGCCATGGCCCCCCTCTGTCTGCAGTAGCACCCAGCCCCAGAGCTGGTCCTTGGAACCATGTGGTTCACTCCTGCCAGGCCTGTGGTCAGTGTCCTGAGACACACTGAGCTGAGAGAAACCACCAGAGAAATCTGTGGGGAATCCTGTAATGACTGAGGCATGGAGGGATTGTCATAGACTTACAGAAGGCAGCCACCATAAACCCAAGCACCTTTGCCCAAAGACTCAATGGTAGATTATCAACTGATGCACATTACAAACATGCATTGAGCATTTGTTCTATACCAGGCACTGGGCTAAGTGCCGGAGCTACACAGTCAAGCTAACCATGCTCCCCAGGAAATGTTTCACAGGGTTTGAGTTGAGTCTTGAAGAGGGACAAGATATTGGTTGGGAGAAAAAGATGGGGAGAGGGTGGAGGTAAAGCAGAAGGAAAGGTAGCCAAGGAGCATGACATAACTTGTCAAGTCTGCGAACCTTCAAATTCTCCTGAAAGATCACACATGAGGGGATCAGAAAACACAATGAGTATTTATACTTGTTTTAAAAAATTATTACAGTACAACCTCCATTACCATTAATCCCCCTCAAACTGCTACCCCTGACTTCAAAAGCACTTATCCCATCCTTCTTGCCACCACCTGAAACAGGTCTGGAGGTCCTCTTTCATGCTTATGTTTGTTTTGTTTTGTTTCTTTTTCTTCCCCCCTTTATTGGTAAATGTCAGTGGGGTATAGAGTAATACAGCTTTTGCGTTTTCCATTATGCAACTATTACATCACTTTTGGTTACACTTTTATCAACTTACAAGGTTTATGGACACTTTCACCTCATATGTAGTGAAGCTCATATGCATAGTTGGGTCATGTTCCCTTATTTTTCCCATGTACTCATGAAGCTGCATCATTTACATTGAAATTATCCTCTCCCCCTTTATCCCTCCACATTGATTCCCCTCCCCATCCCACCTTCTGCAGTCTTCACTTCCCTTTTCTGGTTCCCTCCTTCCTTCTTTCTACTCTTTATATTATTCCTTCTTTGCCAAGTTTAGCTGTGTATTTTTATACATCAGCTTATGTATGTGATTTTTTTCTTCCTCCAAGTAAGATTCAGCACCCACATGAGTGAGACCATATGGTATTTCTCTATTTGAGCTTGTGTTCATTCACTAAAGATGATACTCTCCAGTTCCATCTGTTTTGCTGCAAATGACTTTATTTCATTTTTTGTTGCTGAGTAATATTCCATTGTGTATATGTACCATAAATTTTTTTTCCATCCTTCTGTGGATGGACATCTTGGTCAGTTCCATATCCTTGCTATTGTGAAGAGTGCTGCATTGAATATGGAGATGCAGATTTGTGTGTGTGTGTTTGTGTGTGTGTGTTACTGGGGAGTTGAGCTTTCAGCATGCACTCAACCACTGAGCCATACACCTACCCCATTTTTTACTTTGTGTTTTGAGTCAGGGTCTCACTAAGCTACGCAGGCTGCCTCTGGCCTTGAACTTGCAATCCTCCTGCCTTCGCCTAGGATTAAAGGCATGTGCCACCATACCCAGCCTCATGCATATCTTTAATTGCACTGTCATAGTTGCCTCAATGTCTTGAATTGATTCAAAATGTTTGCCTTTCATGATCATTCTCATTTGGGGGAAGAGCCAGAAGTCACAAAGGGGCAGAACTGATGACCAACAGGGATGAGAACACACCTTAGTGTTCTTATTTGACAGAAATGGCCTTACCAGCAGTGATGTGTGACACAGAGTATTGTCACGATGGAGGACAAAACTAAAGATACTCACCAGCGAGGATTCCAGAGCTATTTCAGAAAGTGGCAAGACTGATGCGATAATTGTGTTCAAAGCCAGGGAGATAATTTAAGGGAGATTAATGGAAATATTTGGAAAACAGCTACCTGGCCAACTGACTAGAAAAGATGCATGTTTGTGCCTATCCTCAAGAAAGGGGACCAACAGAATGTAGAAATTATCAAACAGTATCATTAATATCTCATGCAAGTAAAATTTTGCTAAGTATAATTCAAAAGCAATTTCAGCAGTATATTGACAGGAAATGTCAGAAGTTGAAGCCAAATTCAAAACAGCATGTGGAACCAGGGACATCATCACTGATGTCAGATGGATATTAGCCAAAAGTAAAGAATACCAGAAAAATGTCTGTCTATGTTTTGTTGACTATGCAAAGGCATTTAACCATGTGGATCACAACAAGTTATGGATAAGAATGGGAATGCAAAGAACAGGAATACCAAAGCACTTAATTGTACTCATGAGGAATCTGTACATGGACCAGGGGACAGTCGTTCAAACAGAAAAAAGAAATACTGCCTGGTTTAAAATCAGGAAAGGTGTGCATCAGGACTGTATCCTTTCACCATACCTCATCAATCTCTGTGTTAAACAAATGGTCTGAGAAGCTGGACTTTATGAAGAAGAACATGGCATTAGGATTGGAGGAGGGCTCATTAACAACCTGTGTTATGCAAATGACACAACTTTGCTTTGAAACATTTACTGATAAAGATCAAAGAACAGCCTTCAGTATGAATTGTGCTTCAATATCAAGAAAACAAAAATCCTTACAACTGGGTCATTAAGCGACTTCATGATAAATGGAGAAAAGATCAAGGTTGTCTAAGATTTTGCTTTACTTAGTTCTATGATCAATACCCATGGAAACAGCAGTCAAGAAATCAAAAGATACATTGCATTGGGAAAAGCTGTGGCAAAAGACCTCTTTAAAGTGTTGAAAAGTAAAGATGTCACATTGAAGAGGAAGGTGTGCCTGACTCATGCCATGGTATTTTCAGTCACATCATAGGGTTGTGAAATCTGGATATTGAATAAGGGAGACAGGAGAAGAATTGATGCTTTTGAATTATGGCACTGGAGACAAATATTGAATATACCATGGACTGCCAAAAGAACCAACAGATCTGTCATAGAAGCACAACCAGACTGCTTCTTGGAAGCAAGGATGGCTAGACTGCATCTTATATATTTTGGACATGTTGTCCCTGGAAAAGGACATCATGGTTGGGAGAGTGATGGGTCAACAACAACAAAAAAAGAAGACGGTCAGCTAAATGGATTGGCATAGTGGCTACAACAATGAGCTTAAGCATAAAAAAAGATTATGTACCTGACACAGAGTCAGGGAATGTTTTGTTCTATTGTACATAGGGTCACTATGAGTTGGCCTGACTAGATGGTACCTAACAACAACAACAACAACAATGGCAATATGTCTTTCAGTATAATAAATTTTTTTAGACATTCACCATATTTTTAAATCACACTTTGTCATATGTTGACTATGAGAGAGGGAGGAGGCAAAGCAGGAGAGACTAGCTGTGAGTGGTCAGTAGTTAGAGGGTGAAGAATCATGGTTACTAAGGAGTCAGAACTCTATCCTGAAAGTTCTACTAACCTACTAAGGGATTTTAATCCTCCAAGTGAAATGATTATAGCTGTGTTTTAGGAAGAGGGCTCTTGTGAACAGTTGTTGTTTTTGTTTGGTGCCGTTGAGTCTGATCCAACTCATAGTGACCCTAAGTAAAATAGAACACACGACTACCCAGCAGTGCGCCATGCACACAGTCTTTTTATGTTCCAGCTCAATATTGTAGCTACTCTGTTTGTTCTCATTTTGAATCATGCCACATCAGCAAAAGTAGGTCCCAGGGACTTGATTCTATTCCTGTCATTAAGGTCGGCTTGACATTGAGGAGGCAACTTTTCCCTGTCTTTTGATTGCCTTTCAGCCTGGGGGGCTCATTTTCCAGCACTGCATTTGACAGTGCTTTTCTGTTATTGATAGGGTTTTCAATGGCTCATTGTTTCAGAAGTGGGCTGCCAGGTCCTTCAGACCCATCCTTAGTCTGTCTTAGTCTGGACGCTTAACTGAAACTTGTCCACCATGGATGACACCCTGCTGGTATCTGAAATCGTGGTGGCGTTGCTTTCAGCATCACTGTAACGTGCCAATGCCCACACCATGACAAAGAGCCAGGAGCCGTAGCAGATGGCTGTATTTTTCCCACAAAGCCCTCAGATTATTTATAAAAGTGAGGACAAAGAGAAGATGATCTCTCAGGTGACTTTAGTGTTAAAGCTGTATTTCCATAATTCCTCCTTAGTTTTTGGACTGATTCAAGTTCCTGGTGGGAGGAGGCTGCCCTAAAACCACTGACAAACTCACTGAATCTCTAGACACAGGAATTCATTATGGCAAAGGGCTTAAGATCCTGGACACTTTGCCTCTATCTAGCTTTAAGTCATAGTTCCAGTTCTTCCTGTTTGGCATTAGGAAAGTTTCTTAATGTTTGTGGGCCTCAGTCTTCATTATAAAATTGGCCTAATGTTCATACCTACATTCTAGGCTTGTAATACAGGATGAAAAGAAAAGTGCTTGTAAAACAACATCAATTCAGACCCACCCTGAGCTCTCACTAGATGAAGGTAGTAATCATAATTATTAGTGGAGTCATGAGGTCCGAAACATTTCAGTCAATGATGGGCTGCATGTATGATGGGGGTCCCTGAGCTTAGGTCATCCAGTCTTGGTAGCTGTCGTAGTGTGTGCAAGTGTGCTCTGGTGTTCACAGTGATCCAATTGCCTGAGGATGCATTTCTCAGAACATATCCCTGTCATTAAACAATGAATGACTATCCGCTGTTCTTCCACACCACATACTTCATGAAATTTGAATTTCAGTCTTGTCCTGATCTCCAGGCAGTCCTCAAAGGCATGTCTGAAGTGAGAAAGCTTTGGAATGTAGAAGAGAAAGGTCTAAAGAGGACCTAAAGAGGCTGAGGTCTAAAGAGGCTATGAACAGAGATTTCATAACAAAAATGAGATTCTAGGATCATTATGTCTTATACTGTTGGGACCTTAACTATCTTCCAGAAAAATCCTCCATCGCTGTGGAGCTAGGGAAGGACCAGCTTGGGGTAAAACCTTGGGCTTGGGGAGCAATAATTTATGAAACCTTAATGGATGAGGTTTCTGAACAGATATGTCTGGGCTGGGTATCCCTAGAGGACTTCCACCTACCAATATACAGTATACTACTGATTTGGATGGAAAAGAAATAATGATGTAGGAGACGGGCAGATTTTGGATAGAGGAAGTTCAGCATTGTCTGAACCACCAAACCAACTGTCCAGTGTCCCCTCAGATTGGCAGGATGGCTCCTGAAACTAACGTGTCTTGTTCACTGACAAGTGTATCATCCATTGTTTTGTTATTGTTGTTGTTAGGTGCTGTCAAGTCCGGTCTGACTCACAGTGACCTTCATAGGGTTTTCAATGGCTGATTATTTTGGGATTGCTTCAAGAGTGGATTGCCACATCTTTCTCCCATTTTTGCGATGCTGGGGATTGAACCTGCATCTTCAGAGAATGCAGAGTAGCACTCTACCCACTGAACTGAACACCGGAGTTAGATGTACGTCAGATACCTGTAGTATTTATCACTTTTGCAACACAAAAGTTCCCCATTCTTTCCTGTGCTGTATACTAATTGTTAAAACATGTCTGAGAGGAAGAGCTAGGGTTTAGCTCTATTGGTAGAGTGCTGCTCTGCAGTCTCTGAGGTCCTGAGTTCAATTCCCAAAACCACTGCAAAAATGGGAGGAGGATGCGGCAATTCACTTTGGAGGTAATCCCAAAACAATCAGCCATTGAAAACCCTGTGAGGGTCACTATGAGTCGGACACAACTCAATGGCATCTAACAACAACAATCTAAGAGGAAAGCAAATGAAAGAAAGGATGCAAGGTGAAACTAAGGGCTGGATTGTCATGCTGACAGGACTGGGCAAGGAACCTGGGGTCCTTCTTGACCATGGAAAGATAGACTGACACTGTGTGCTCCAGGAGAGGCCCCGAAAGGAATTGTCAGGTGCAGAAAGCAATGTGGGGGAGCTTTGAGGGCAAATCTTCCCCTCTGAGCACTTTCACAGCTTCCAGACCCCCGGGCTGTGAGGATCTGTCATGCCCTCCTAAGCAGAGGAGGACTGGAGGCAGCACGCTAAGTACCTGCAGGAGCACAGTTCTTCCAGGTAACAGCTTACATTAGTTTAAGGCACAGCATGTCGCTACCACTGGGTCTGCTGAAACAAAGACTGAGTGGCTTAAACAACAGGAGTTTATCGTCTCACCCTTCTGGAGGCCAGAAGTCCAAAATCAAGGTATCAACAGGGTTGGTTCCTTCCCAGGACTGTGAGGAGGGATTTGTCGAATGCCTCTCTTCCACCTTCTGGTAGCCTCGGGCCTGCCTTGTTTGCAGAAAGCATTCTCCATGTGTCTTCCTATCTATTTTCTTTGCACACATCTGCCTCTTAGTACAAATTTCCCCCTTTTAAAAGCGTGCCAGTCATAATGTAGCAGGGCCAACTCTAATAATCTTGTCATACTTGATCATTCACAAATACCCTATTGCTTTCTTTTTCTTTTAGAGGTGAGGTCTTGCGATATTGCCTAGCTGGCCTCAAATTTTTGGGTTCAAGTGATCCTTCTGCCTCAGCCTCCTGAGTAGCTGAGATTACAGTCACCCCCCAGACCCAGATAAAGACCCTCCTTCTAAATAAGGCCATATTCACAGGTACTAGTGGTTAGGACTTTAATATCTCTTGGAGGAACAAAATTCAACCTATTCCACAGCCCATGCTTCATTCTTTGTTAGCATCAAGGCTCCAAAAACTTTCCTTGGTCAACAGATTTTTCTCAAGCCTTCATTTTCCTGTCTAAGTCAGGGCTGGGCTGCTTCTAGGCATGTTTTCCACTGTCTTCTACCTGGAGAAGGGAAGGAAAGCCTTTGTCTCCTTGCTGGGACCCCTCTTCAAAGAGCCTCTCCAAGCTCTCAAAAATATCTTCCTGGAGCTATGGATAAGAGCTGTAACAGGGAGAAGATGCAGAAGTGAGAGGAACTCAGGGGTTCTACGGACAATTCATAGAGGGGTGAGACCTGGGCCCCCAAAGGTTGAGTTATTCTTTTCTCCAGGTGCATGCCAACTCAATCTTACCATTTGAATTCAAGCACTCTCTCATTCCACCTGTGGCACAGCACTGTAGTAGACACTATAAGAGAATCAAAGTGTAATATTCCATCAAGTTGGTGAGCACATTATTTTGCAGGCTAGAGATGCTGTTTACCATCAACAGCAGGCCCAACTGGGAGCATTTTCCTGTTTTTCTTTTTAGTGGACTGTAACACTAAGCATACATTCTACTTGAGTGTCTTGAATCTAATACAATTTGTTTAAAAAGTGGTTCCATCTTTCTAACAAGAAGTGGTTGCACTCAAGTCAATGTTCATTGACTGAATGCACTGCATAAAGATTTGAAAGATTAGATGGGCAGCCATCAAATTTGGAAGACAAGGCTTTTGTCACAATAAATAGTGTCAGATGGAATATACTGGAGAAGCTCACACTAACAGCTTTGACTCTGAAAGAGAGAGAATTGATTGAAAAACTGAAAATTCATCATGTCACCACCGCTCCTTCTATGAACCTGTACAAAGGATTTGCCTTGCTCTTTAGATGAAGGTAAAACTCCTTCCATCAGCGCCAAGACTTGGCATGTCCTGGCTCCTCCTAAGTCTCCACCCTCATCTTGTACCTCACCGCCTCAATATCCCCATTGTGGTCTCCTTGGTCCATCATAATCACATCCTCTCCCCACCACCGTGGTTCTGCCATGCTGTCTCCTTCTCCTGCAATGCCTTCCTTCCATCATTTCCCTGGAGAAACAGTTCCTAGTTCCCTGACTAGGTCAAAAGCGTTCCTTATATGGTCTCGAGGCAACATGCATTTTTCCTTGGTAGTCCTTGCCATCCACACACATAGTTCTACGTGGATTTGGTCATTTTGTTAATACCAGTTTCCTCCATTAGACTTGAGGCTCTTGAGAATATATTCCTATCTGGTTTTCTTTATCATTGTATCACAAGAACTAGCAAACAGCCCAGTACATAGATGATGTCAATTGGTATTTGTTGAATGAATGAATGATGGTGTGTACATGTTTAGAGAAGACTTCATGGTGGCTGTGCAGTTTGGCCTTCATCTTGAAAAATGGTGGGCCATCAGCAGGCACTGGATCACACACGCAAACAAAGTCAAGTGTTCTGCCTTTGATAGTATTAATGGCATAATTAATTAATACATAAAACACAAGTGTCATGTCTGGAGAATGGATACATGTAGGGTATATTCTTGAATCTATTCTGTACCCAAGTCTCGTCCACACTCTGGTTTTGGTGATGCTTTCAACAGACCAAAGTTAGTTTGCAATTCTGATCCACTTCTTTCCTTCAACAGCTCCTTGTCCATAGGGTGACTGAATATATATGAGAGTCAAATGATGGAGAGCCCTCATAGCATTTCATTATGAGTGACAATGATAAGTATGATAATAAAGAAGTTATAATAATGAAGTAATACATAAAATAATAAGTTACTGCATTATGTTATTTTTATAACATGTACAGTAGTTCTATAATTTTCCCCCAAACCAGCTCTGGACCACAAATCTAATCCACATGTGATTCTAACCTGCATCTGATTTTTTAACTCTCTAAAACTGTTGAAAGAGTACAGATTAGATGCAAGAATGTATGGTATTTTATTTTTAGCATTATGTGCTCATTTCTAACAGGTGGTTCAAGGTAAGGGTCTTACTTGGTTCAATATTTCTGCATAATCCAAGTGCCTCCATCTACCAGGCATCCATAAATGTCCATTAACTGAATGCACTGCATTAAGGTTACAAAAAGATTTCTGAGTATAAGCACAGGGAAGATTGAATTTGCTTGGTGCTCAAATTCATATCTAAAAGGAATGGTAAAGGTCACTTTTCTGCTTTTCAAGAAACCATTCAGGATTGATGTGAACTCACTCATAACGGCAGGGAAACGTGTCCAATCTTGCTCTCGGTTTGTGTGTTCCTTTGCAGTAACTAAGATTCAGAATTTTTTTCCAGAGTTCTCACCAGTCAATGATTTCAAGGGGGAAAGAATCCCTTTCAAGAAGGAATGGAGAGGAGTCCTTCAACACCACTGGCCAATGAGCTTCCACTGTGGACTCTAGGGTACTCACAAACTTCTGGTTTCTGAGTAGCTCATCTGGCTGTCATTTTTGTAGAACAGTCTTCATAATATAGAAAGTTTGACACAATGTATTTAAAAAATAATTTCTTTTCATTTTTTATTTTACTTTTCTTTCTTTTTTCTTTTCAGTACCAGAAGGCTAAAACCCAGGCCTTGTGCATACCTTGCAAATGCTTTGCCACTGGGCTGCACCCCCAGCCCATTTTTTATTATTACTACTCTTTTATCTTGAGGCAGGGTCTCACTACACTACACAGATTGCCTCTGGCCTCAAACCTGCCACCTTCCTGCCTCTGCCTCCCAGGTAGCTGGCATTACAGGCATGAGCCACTGTGCCCTGCCAATTTCTCTCATTATGCCTAAATATCAATGACTCTTTTTAATGTGTGACTATTGCCATTTTTCTCAGCAAAGAAACATTTTAATCTAGTTTTACCTCTGATCATTGCTTCTAGCCCATTTGATAACACCACTGTTCTCTGTTTCAGATCCCTATTCCCATGTCACTTACTGTCCCTTTGTGTCTTTACAGCTTTGTTCTTTGTGTGTTGATCTTCTAGTTTTGCCATCATTGTGGATTCACACGCTGCTGGAAGAAGTAACACAGAGATGCCATGTACCTTTTGCTCAGTTTTCTCCCATGGCGATATCTTGCAAAAACTTAATACAGCTTCATAAACAGAATGTTCACATTTGTGTAATCCACTGACCTTACTCTGATTCCCCCGTTGTTGTTGTTGTTAGGTGCCGTCGAGTCGGTATCCAACTCATAGCGACCCTCATAGGGTTTTCAATGGCTGACTGTTTTGGGACTGCCTTGGGAGTGGATTGCCAGGTCCTTCTCCCATTTTTTGTGGTGCTGGGAATTGAACTCGGGACCTCAGAGACTGCAGCGCAGAGCTCTACCCACTGAGCTAAATCCCAGCCCCTCCGATTCCCCCAGCTTTACTTAATTTATGTATCTGTGTGCTAGTGTGTGCATATGCTTAGCTGCATGTGATTTCATTACATGTGTTGGTTCACGTATTCACCACCAGTAAAGACACAGAACAATTCCACCACCACAAAGATCCCCATGTCGCCTTTTTATAACCACACCCTTTCCCACCCACTGCACGTCCCACGTCCCACTTTGATCATTTTCCCTGTATTAGTTTTATGCCTGTCTACCTCATTCCTGATTTGGCTTTTCTATAATAGTAACTCTGATCTTTACTGCCAGTATGAGAGGCAATTCTTTTTTTTTTTTTTTAATTTGTAAGTGTTTTTTCTTTTTTATGAAAGGCAATTCTATGGTTATACTTTGTTTTCTTGAGGTCCTTTAAAAAAAAATCTTATTCCTGTCTCTTGATATGTTATCCTCTTTTCCCTCTGTGGCTATTTTTTACAGGAACATAAAATTTTATAGAAGCCCAAAGAATTATCTGATTCAGGGAGGTAAAGTTTTGGCAAATATGCTGACACACTCTTCTCCCAGTGGCAGACATGGCTGGTTAGAAACTGCTAATGGCTCGCGGTTCTCCGGGCAGATACAATCAGTTAACTGTATATGGCCTACAAAAACAAACCTGTTTGCTATTTGCGGTCTTTCCCATCCTTCACTTTACATGTGGAGAAACCAAGGACAACCATAAAAGAGCCTGTACCAAAATTACACAAGTAAGTTGATGTTAGAACAGGGAATATCTAAAAATGGTAAAATGGAAAACTAACACATTTGCATTGTGGTAGTTTCAAGTCTGCTTGGCTGCAGGGGTGTCTTGCGTCTATGCTTGAAGTCCTATGACTCCTGGAAGGCAGAGACTCAGGAAGAACTTGTTGATAAGACTACTTGTCAAAACAGTTCTCTGCCTGAAAAATTCCTGCTCCAGTAAGGGAGGATTAAGAAGGACAGGGGTCCGACCTCCAAGGTTTTATTTAAGACTCTCCGCCAGGTGCTGTGGCTCACCCTGTAATCCCAGCAGCTTGGGAGGCTGAGGCAGGAGGATCACATGTTCAAGGCTAGAGGCAGCCTGTGCAATCTAGGAAGCCCTTGTATCAAAACTAAAAAATTTACCAAAGGACGGCTGCACTAGGGTGTAGTTCTGTGGTGAAGCACTTGCCTAGCATGTGTGAGGCCCTGGGTTCAACACCCTAGTACTGGGGGAAAAAAGATTTCTCTTCCTTGCCTTTCTCTTCTGCTAGTAAAATCATGCTTTAAAACTGAGTAGGGTTCAATCAGCCCACGTATGATTGAAAATACAAAATAGCACTTGTGAGAATTTACAATCTCTGACACAAAGGCTACTGCTATATATACAGACACCTCACTTCAGAAGAAAGGCCATGATACTTAGTTGTTAGAGCCCTAGTCAGTTGGTCTAGCTTCCTGGAGTTGGGGCATTATTAGCTGTGTTTATCTCTAGCATTTATTAACTGTGCACCCTTAAGCAAGTCACTTAACTACATTGTGCCTCAGTTCCTTCTTTCCTTCCTTCCTTTCTTCCTTCCCTTCTCTTCTCTTCTTCTCTCCTCTCCTCTCCTCTTCTCTCTCTCTCTCTCTCTCTCTCTCTCTCTCTCTCTCTCTCTCTCTCTCTCTTTCTCTCTTTCTCTTTTTCTTTTCTTCTTTCCCATGACTTGGGGAATTGAACCTAGGGTCTTGTGTGTGCTAAGCAAGTCCTCCACCACTAAGATGCACCCACAGATCATTTCTAATTTTGAGACAGGGTCTTACCAAGTTGTGCAGGCTGTGATCCTCCCTCCTGAGCCTTCCAGGTTTTGGGATTACAGGAATGCACCATAGCACCCAGCTGTACCTCAGTTTCTTTACCCATAAAATGGGGATTCTAACATTGGCACCACCTACTTTATAACAATGATGTGACCATTAAATAAATCAACATATGAGAAGCACTTGAAAGCATTCCTAGCATAGGAAGGGATATGTTTGAAATGATCATTTTTACCATATTCTAGACACATGCACACAGTGATCTTATAAAATGGGTATTAGTTTTCCCACGAAGAAACAAAGACTCAGGAAGTATATAAGAATAGCAAAAAGTACTGATTTAGATAGAGATGAGAAGGCCAATATTTCTAGCCTGGACAAGTTATTGGAATGCTTGTTGGAAGAGCAGCAGAGAAATACGGATGGAAGGAAGGTGAGCAGTGAACATGAATAGATGAGGGACAGGGAAAAATCTTCCACGTAGTATGCTAGGCATCAGGTCCCCTGGGAAAGGGCACCAGCTGCAAAAGGCTTGGACCTGCAGTGCTGTTCCATTCATTATGCATTGACTGAACCTCTGTGAAATACACACAATGATACTATTATGACAGAAAACATAAGATAAAATGACAACTAATCTCAGCATCGTTTAGCTCAGTTGGTAGAGCGCTGCGCTGTAGTCTCTGAGGTCCCTAGTTCAATTCCCAGCACCGCAAAAATAGGAGAAGGGCCTGGCAATCCACTTCTGAGGCAATCCCAAAACAGTCAGCCATTGAAAACCCTATAAGGGTCACTATGAGTCAGATACCGACTCAACGGCACCTAACAACAACAACAACAACAATCCCAGCACCAATACCAGGAGAAAAAACACAGGGAGGGTGAAGATTGGTGGTTTTTGTGCCATTTTATTGCATTATTTTCTAATGAATTCCTGACTATTGGGCAAATGAAATTTGCCAGAGACAGATTTTCGAAGTCCACCCCTCTCATATTGAAGGTGTCATCAGAGTTTGTCTCTTCATCGATGGCTTCGGACTTCAGATTGTAAACCCAGATGCCCACAAGGGACCAAAAAAGTATAGTAAGCCAGTGATGCATTCAGAGTACAAGTGCAGGGGACTCTAGTGTGTAAAAGTTGGGGTCAGGACTGTGGAAACCTGGGGAGCATAGCCTGTATTGGGGGCACCCATTCTTCATTTTCAGTAGGTCACTGCTAGGTCTTTCCAATCTCTAACAAAATGCAGAAATCCAGAATTTAATGCAAAAGCTCCTTGTGTTTTAAATATTGCATCAAATCTTATAAACAAAACTAGGTGTGCCAAACAAAACATGTTTGACTGTCGATTTTCAGCCCTTGGTTATGAGGTGGAGCCCAAGCAAGCAATGACACACAGTGTTGTTGTTGTTTCTAGCTTGCTGGGAAATCCCAGAGACCCTGCCTCCAGCCCCCTGGACCCCAGACACACTCATTCCATCTCTCTGTCCCCCTGGCTGTCCAGGCGACAAACTGAACAATTTGAACCCAGAGTCTTCCTGCCAAGGTAGTGTTGCTGAGGTTTTAAAATTTCAAGCCCCTTGTTACAAGTGAGTCATCTCAAACCCAAAGAGGGGAGAGTTCCTCTGGGTTCAGCCGCGGTGGTCAGAGGGGGAGTGACTCAGAGGGTAGAGCATGCAGTGCCTGATGGGGCCAGCATGTGGGGGCTGCTGAGATTGCTGGGGCTGGGTTTTTGGTGCTCAAGGAGAGCACAAAGGAGGGCTGCAGGTGGCAACACGCTCCCAGCGGAACACCTCTGGCTCCTTTGCGCTGAAAAGAATAGGAGGTATTTTCATTGACTTCAAACACAAAGTGCATCTAGCACCTCGAGGAGGTGGATTATTGCAAGCCCCTCAGTCCCTACGCCAGCCTTTCCCTTCTGCCAGCACAAACTGTGCGTCTTGCATTCTGGCCTTGCCGAGCTGTTTGCAGTTCCCTACGGCTCTTTCTTCCTTCCGTATCTTTGTACTCGCTATTTTTGTCTCCCTGGGATACCTTTATATGCCTCTGGACAACTCCTATTTATCCTTTAAAACCCAAAATAGACTTCACTACTTTTGGTAAAGTGTCTCGAGCTGTCCCCATTTAGAGATAAACTTGTGCACTTCCTTTGTACTTCTATCACTTGAACTCATTTTTCACGTTGTGTAACAATGACTCGCTTGTCTGCATGTCTGCCTTATTTAGAAGAGGACCCAGAGGTCAGGAAGCTTGTAACATTCTGCCTCATATTTCACAGGCTCTTATATATGAATAGGCAGTCAATAAGAGTTTACAGAACCACACTGGATTGAGGTACCACACTGCTCTAAGGTGACCATAGTGTGACCTATCTCAATCTTACAGGCCCCACCTAAGGCATCTTTAACTCAGACTCTGCCGTCTGAGCCCTTCTGAGTCATTTGTGGCCAGTCATAAGCAGTGTGGTTGGAGCATGAAAAGCAAGGATGCACAGATAATCCCAAAGTTGATCGTTTCATCTTAGCCCCATCATTCATTAAAATTCAGTACACCTCTACTGAATACATACTCTTCAGGGACTGTTCTAGACACATGGGATAATCAATAAGAGAAAACTATTCCCTACTCTTATAAAGTTTATATGTGGTAGGGGATGACAAATAAAGCAGTAAATATAAAAAGGAAGATATCAGGTACTATTAAGTGCATTATCCTGTGTGTTTAATACAATACTGATGCGTAAGGTAGGTGAGATTTTATGTGGAGTGGCAGAGTTGATCTTTCTAGTAATGCTAGATTTGTGCTGAGACCTTAGTGATAAGTCTTCAGTAAGAAAAGAGGAAGGAAAGAGCATTCCCATGAAGGAAACAGTGACTATAAACACTCAGAGCTGTGCATGTTTGATACTTATTGCGTCCCAGTGAAGTAAAAAGAGCAAAGTGGCTGGAGCACAGTGGGATGGGCCAAGAAATAAAACCTAGTGTGCTCCCAAGTGCCAGGCCATGAATGGCTTTATAAGACCACAAAAAGGAGTCAGATTTTTTTTTTTTTTTTTTCAGTATAATGGGAAAACCAGTAGGGGCCTTTGCAACTTTCCTCCATTCCATCACTTTCCTCCGGCTGGGCTAGACTGTTCCATGAGAGAAGGAGAAGCTGTAGAATAGAGTAATGGAGGCTGAAATTAGGCACAACTAGTCCTTTGCTTAGGGACCCAACTTCAGACTGAAGGTCTTTGTAAGTGGCATTGAGGTCAAGGTGTTGGCAGTGCTATTAGGATACTTGTGGACTCTTACTGTTGCTATTAGGTGTCGTGGAGTCAGGTCCGACTCCTGGTGACCCTCGTAGGGTTTTCAATGGCTGATTGTTTCAGGATTGCTTCAGAAGTAGACTGTCACGTCCTCCTCCCAGTGGACTCTTAGATGCAGCATTATAGAAAAGACTAGAAAACTACAAAGGGCAATGTCCTTCCTGATGGATGCATGTATCTTTGTGAACCTAGGTCCCTTTTTGCCTATAAAATGTACTAGAGCATTGCTTCTCAAACCTTAACATGCATATAAAACACCTTGCTGTGCAAATGCAGGCTCTGACTTGGTAAATTTGGGGCACTTCACTTTCATTCATCTCCCAGGTAATGATGAGTCTGCAGACCAGACGACTATGTTTTGAGAAGCCAGAAAACTAAGGCCCTTTTGACAAGGATGCCGCCAAGAAATTTGAACTGCCTTCAGTCCAGCTGTTCAGATTCAATCCCCTGGATGCTAGTGCTGGAGGGAACTCATAAGGGAAGGCAAAGGAAGAAAAAGGAGCAAGAACCATTGGAAATCCTACCTGGACCCATGGAAACCTGAGCTAAGCAGTGGGGCCAGGTAGACCCGCCAATTCCAGGTCCTGGAAGTTTTAAGCAGCCACTTCAGATGTCTGCCGGAGTCACTTGTTCCAGAATCTCTTGGAAAATAGAAAGCAATTTGAAGTCATTCCTGAGTCCCAAGTATCTGCGACTAGCCTGGAGTACTAGCTAAGCCCGATCAAATGGAAGCCCATTTCTGCCTATTAGAAACACAAGGTTCCTCCCGTCTGCTCCTTTAGGCTATGTTCTCTCTCTGCATTGCTTCAAAGTTTTGCCCATGGTTTTAGCCACTTTCTTCTCTATAATTCATCAGTCTACCTTGCTATCTGGATTATTTCTCTTTTACAAGTGCCTAAGTTGTTATAGCCTGCAGCCATACCACTGGTGCATTTATAAAGGTCCCATCAGATCTCAGCAGCTAAGCAGGGTCCGGCCTGGTTAGTACTAGAACAGGAGACTGCCTGAGAACACCTGGTGCTGTAGGCTTGGGAGAAGGACTTGGCAACCCACTCCCAAAAAACAATCAGCCATTAAAAACACTATGAATAGCAGAGAAACAGTGATAATATTGTTTTGCCTGTTGTACGTAGGGTCACTATGAGTCAGATACTAACTCAATGGCACCTAACAACAAGTCGTTATAGTTTGATTGTGTTGAACCTTAAATTTGCCATTTGGGGCAACTTATTGTTTTTAATGCTTTCTTTCCAAAATTTGATTTCAATGCTTTGCAACAGAATCCAGCCAGAATTTCAACTTCCTATTTAGAAGTTCAGCTCTGTTGGTACAGTGCTGCTCTGTGCTCTCTGAGACCCTGGGTTCAATCTCTAGCACTGCAAATCTGGGAGAAGGACATGGCAACCCAGTCCTGAAGCAATTCTGAAACAATCAGCCATTGAAAACCCTATGAGTAGCAGAGAAGCACTGGCATAATGCCAGACATGGCACAGTGTCGGGGAGTGTTTTGTTCTGTTATACATAGGGTCACTATGAATTGGACATGACTCAGTGGCACCTAACAACAATAACAACAAGTTAGATACCTGGTAGCCTGTGTTTTCCATGCCTTCTCTGGGTTTATATCTGAGCCTGCCACAAGTGACTATTGGAGGGTTTCTTCAGTTCACTCCTCGTCCTACATTCATTTCCCTTCCCCTACTCCAACCTATCACTGTCTGAATGCCATGGTCAGACACTTTACTGTAGGAACCAAGAGAGAGTTAGTGGGGACAAGGTGGCTATCATTTCAGTTGCAACAAAATGTCTTGCTGTGTCTACAACACCTTCCTGCTGATACCCCAAGTCCTACTTTAGAAATCTTTTGGGTCGCTCATCATATTCTTGATGTCAGGGAGGCACAAATGGGAGGTGGAAATAAGTACAAAGACAACAGTGAGGCTGGTGGAAGAGAACATAACATTTATTGAGTATTTACCATGTGTCAAGCACAAGACTGAATAAAATAGGTGCTATCATCCCTGGTCTACAGATTAAGACATTTGAGGCTCTAAATAACTTTCCTAAGGTCTCTGGAGCTACAGAGTGGAGGGGTCAAGACTTGAACAAGATCTACCTGAAAGCCCATGTGTTTGCCATTATCCAAGGCCATCAAGTTAGCACTCGAAGATTAGATGAGGCCCATGACACCAGGTAGGGGGTAAGAACCAGGTTTGGGGGTTATTCCAATGTGAGATAACTGAATATAATCACGTAGGTAGCCTAATGGGCATGGAATTTCAGGAATAGGGCACCAGAGATGAGACAGAGGCACATATGGAAATGACATTGGTGTTTTTGCAGAGCTTTAAGAGCTGCTTATTTACGGTCAGAACCACACTCTGAGTTTGGCTACCTGGAAGCTTGCAAGAGAAAGTGCAAGGCCGCGACTTGTTTTCTAGAAGCCTTGAGTACAAGCGGAGCGAGGTGAGCTCATCCCTGGATCCCCGTCCATGACTGCATCTGAAGAGGTGTTTTAGGTAACAGTCCTCGAGGGATTCTCAACCTGTGGAGTTTTGAACAGTTTGTCTAGCTGGGCCCCATCCAAGACCAAATGAGTCGGGCTTCTAGGTGTGAGGCCCTGGCATTTGTACTCTCCAAAGTTCTCCATGGCTGATGAGCAGCCAGGATGGAAAACACAGCCTCGGGAAAAATGAGCTGTCTGGTTTTCCTTTCTCTAAGAAGAAGAATAGGGCTGGGATTTAGCTCAGTTGGTAGAGCACCACACTGCAGTCTCTGAGGTCCTGAGTTCGATTCCCAACACTGCAAAAATGGGAGAAAGATGTGGCAATCCACTCCTGAGGCAATCCCAAAACAGCCATTGAAAACCCTATTAGGGTCGCTGTGAGTTGCACGTGATTCAATGGCACCTAACAACAACAAAGAAGAAGAACAGAGCTACAGAATGGCACAATTCTAGGAGACAGAGAGTAGGGAAAGGTTCCTGGTGCTAAAACCTGGAAAATGGAGGTTTTCTTTTTTGCAAGGAAATAAAGCCATGAATCAACTTGTAATTTTGCTAAGGAATGAACCATCCAGAGGCTTCCTTCATCTCACGTTTTGGCGAGTGACCTCCCACGTGATACCTTTGTGCAAAGTAAGATTTACCACAGTAATAGCTGACACCCACTTTAAAAGCTCTATTTAACATGCGTCTCACTCCAGTGTCTCCTACTTGCCTGTAGTAGTGGTGCCAAGGCAAAGGGTGTTTGTTGATTTTGTTGTTGTTGTTGTTAGGTGCTGTCAAGTCGTGTCCGACTCATAGCGACCCTCATAAGGTTTTCAATGGCAGATTAGACCTAGGAAATCTAAAGGACAGAGAGGTTATTTGTTCCAAGTAAGGTTGCCAAGTCTTCGGGGAGCCAGAGCTAGGTCTCTGCTGCCACAGAGCTGCCTTCTTTAACGGAATACCATCCACGATTGTCTTGGAATGTGATGAGCAATACAACCATCCTTATAAAACTAACAACAGGGGATTCTGAAGGGGGCTGTCTTTGCATGGCCAGCCCAATGCATCCTCATAATGGCTGTCAGAGGATCCACGGGATGCGGTGGTTACAGTTCCGACTTTTTTTTGCAAGCCTATTGCTCTCTGCAATAGCAGCAAGACCCCAGGAAGATGAACTGTGTCCCATTGAATTAGAAATGAGCTGTGAAAGATGATGGGAACTTCAGAGAAAGATGACTCACAGCTAGCTTTTACCCTTTCCTGATTTATCTATTTCTTGGGAGTTATTACAATTCAGAAGAGAAGAAATGGACTAGAACTACTTTATCTAAATAAGCTATTTCCTAAGAGAAGATATTGCCAACAGAGAAAAACACAGATGCCCCAGACAGCTGAACTTGGCTTTAGAGATCATCAAGATCAGTGCCTCTGTCAGGACTGGGTGGGAGATGACAATGTGTTCCCTGCCTCACACAGGTACATCTGACCATAGAAGACAATCTAAACGCAGAGCCTTGGCTGTAAGGAAGTCTGAGAAGCGCAGCTCCCCCTCCAACCTCTCTAGCTATAAGTGTGGTAAAAGGAGGTAGACAGAGCCAGTCCAAGCATCTGCCACAATCAGCATTTCTCAACCTGTTGTTGTTAGGTGCCGTCAAGTCGGTATCTGACTCATAGCGACTCTAAGTACAACAGGTGAAGCACTATTGTCAGTGCTTCTCTGCTATTCATAGGGTTTTCAATGGCAGATTGTTTTTTGGGAGTGGGTTGCTGGGTCAGTCTCCCAAGCCTACAGCACCTGGTGTTCCAGGCGGTCTCCCATCCAAGTACTAACCAGGCCCGACCCTGCTTAGCTTCCGAGATCTGATGGGATTGGATGCCACAGTGATATGGCTATGGCTGCAGGCTTCTCAACCTGAACCCTACAGAATAGTGAGGTGTGGCTAGATGTCACTTTAAAAAAGAAGTCTTGTTCTGAAATGAATGTGAGCCATGCTTAGCAAAACAAAGTTAAATACGCTCTCCCTTGCAGAATATCTCATGGTCTTTCATAGCCACATGTACATCCCAGTTCTACATATTTTGGGGAATATAAATTAGGTGAATATCCCATCAAAGCCCATTTTTAAAGATTAGGAAACTGGGGTTCTGACACATTTAAAAACTTGTAAAATACTGAACAATCTATTCTTGGTAAAACTTGAACCAGAATTCAGGCCTCTTGACTAGTAAAGATGGTTAAAGTTAATCTGAGTGTAGAACAGGGATTAACAGTGATTGAGAAGGGTGTGGGGTGCAGGGTGAATGAATGAAGGATGGATTTGATCTCTGAACATTGTGTGCATGTGTGGAAACATCACACCGAATCCTATTAATTTGTACAATAATACATGTTAATACAAATTTTTTAAATTAAAGAGTGTTCTTCTTGCTAAGAGGGAATGAAAAGAAAGTTAGGAGGCAGTCAGGCAAGAAGGAAGCAGGAAGGAATGGACCGGAAGGTGAGAAACACTAGAAACCCAAAGGAAGGAAGGGCATCTATGTCTCCTGTAGTTACTGAAAATAGAAAACAGAAACACTCTGTACACGTCCTCACCCAGACCCACAACAGGTTCACTCGATGGACCCTCAGACTCCTATCTCAGGCCCTTTCCACACGTGGCTAGAATATCTGGGTGATCTGACCTCAATTGTTGTTGTTAGGTGCCATCGAGTTGGTATCTGACTCATAGTGACCCTACGTACAACAGGCAAAACACTACTGTCAGTGCTTCTCTGCTGTTCATAGGGTTTTCAATGGCAGATTGAATTTTGGGGGGAGCAGGTTGCCAGGTCCTTCTCCCAAGCCTACAGCACTTGGTGTTCCCAGGTGGTCTCCCATCCAAGGACTAACCAGACCCCAACCCTACTTAGCTTCTGAGATCTGATGGGATCGGATGCCACATGGCGATGGCTGCAGGCCTGACATCACTTAGTAACAGGGAAAACTGGTTCTGTGGGGCATGTTGTCTTTATAAACAGAAGCAGAGTCCAGTGGTTTCTGAGCAGTTAGAAGATACTGCCTTCTGGCATTGACTATTTATTTGCATCTCTGTTTCATAAAGTACATCTTCCTCAGCTCTAGATTTTGCCCCATTAGATGCCTGCTCTCCCGCCCCTGTTGTGCAGATTTCCTGGCTTCCTGACTCAAAGCCACAGGGCAGGGACATTAGACACTTTCTCCTTCGGTCCCTGCCAGGGTTGGCACGGTGGGGAGGATGTTTGTGTTTGTGAAGAAGTTTGGAGGACTTTCAGGTTTGGCAGGCATTCCTCCTAGGTGGTGCACTTAGTAAAAAGAGGAAAAGGAAAAAAACTTTTCCAGCTGCCACATCCTGGCAGCCACACGCCACGTCTCCCAATAAATTTGCACTTTTGTTGATTCTCCTTAACAACGTCTGTGTGTGTGTGTGTGTGTGTGTGTGTGTGTGTGTGTGTGTGTGTGTGTGTGGCGGGGAGCAGGGGGAGGGGGTCTGGTCAGGTCAATCTTGTCACTCACCCAGATGCAGAAAGTCAATAGTCATTCCGAAATGATACTTCAGGCTGAACAAAGCAAGACTATTAAAAGCCTGCGGAGCAGTGTGATGGATGTGACAGGGCAGATTCCTTCCGCTGTTCCTGCCCTCCTTTTGTCCACATTTTCTCTCGCTTCAGGTAACAGACTAAATTTCCAGCCTCAGTTAGCAAGGCGAGGAGGATTTAGACTTCCCCAGTAACATAGCAGGGCTGGGATTTAGCTCAGTTGGTAGAGCGCTGCGCTGCAGTCTCTGAGGTCCCGAATTCAATTCCCAGCACTGCAAAAATGGGAGAAGGACCTGGCAATCCACTCCCAAGGCAATCCCGCAAAAGTCAGCCATTGGAAACCCTATGAGGGTCGCTATGAGTCGGATACCAACTCGACAGCACCTGACAACAACAACAGTAACACAGCACTTCCTTCTCTGATAGACTTTTGACTCCACGCAAACCATTCTGGAAACGCTTCATGAGGCCTCTCATCCTACAGCCAATGCCCTTTTGGTTGCAAGTAATAGAAAAGCCCCTTCAAAATGGCTCAAACACTGCCCTCCAAAAGTAATTTAATGATCGTCTAGAGAATAGGCAGGGCTGGGATTTAGCTCAGTTGGTAGAGCGCTGCGCTGCAGTCTCTGAGGTCCCGAGTTCAATTCCCAGCACTGCAAAAATGGGAGAAGGACCTGGCGATCCACTCCCAAGGCAATCCCGCAACAGTCAGCCATTGGAAACCCTATGAGGGTTGCTATGAGTCAGATACCGACTCAATGGCATCTAACAACAACAACAACAGCAGAGAATAGGCAAGAGACAGACCCACTTCTTATATTGATGGATCCACGAACTAAAATAATGTCATCAGGACCCAATTTCTTCTCTCTCCAGCTCTCAGTCCTGCTTCCTATGTAACTTTGTCCTCAGGCAGATTTTCTCCATGACATGTGCAGCCCCCACTCCCCCACCCCACCCCCACTCCCCACCAGGCTACCACCGGCTGATGTCCTCCTAGCTCCAGGTTCAGCAGAAAGGGAGCTTGTAATCTTCCAATGCTCACGCAAGTCTCAGTGGACAAACTTCAGTCACGTCCATCCTTCCGAACCAAAACCTGTGGCCAGGACCTCCTCACTTGTCTTATTGGCTGGCCTGGGTCACTGGCCCACTGCTGGAAACAAGGTCCAGGTGCTGTGAATAGCAATAGGTGCTGATCATGAAAAACTACTCTCAGTTACACTGTTTATTTGTTGTCATTCATTTATTTTGCAGAGATGTATTGAACACATACTTTGCAGAAAGTAGAGAGAGAATTGTGGGTAACGTCTACTTCTGCATGCTTCATTGTTGTTGTTGTTGAGTGCTGTTGAGTAGAGTCCGACTCATAGCGACCCTCATGAGGTTTTCAATGGCTGACTGTTTCGGGATTGCCTTGGGAGTGGGTTGCCACATCTTTCTCCCATTTTGCTGTGCTGGGAATCGAACTCGGGCCCTCAGAGACTCCAGAGCAGTGCTCTACCAACTGAGCTAAATCCCAGTCCTTGGCCTCTCCTTCCTTGCTAATCTCTCCCTTCTCCCCTCTCCTCCCCTGTTCACTCATGGATTTCCGCTTCTGTAACAGTGGTGGCCATGAAAACATACCACTTAGATCTTCTGCTGGACCACAGCAGAATTCATCAGTGAATTCTTTCATTCCCGTCCCCTAATCAGAGTTGGTTATTCCCTCCTTGATGTTCTTGCTTTTCCCAGGACACAGATGCCCCCTATTCAGGATTATGTGGATGTCTTCTCATCTTTCTCCCTCATTTACCCTGTGTTCCTGAAGCACAGGTATTGTGTCTTATTTATCTTGGCCTCCCCAGACACCAGCAGCAGGCACAGACAAAGCACTCAAAAAAGTCTTTGTTGAATAAATATATGAGTGATGAGTTAATTATTTAGTTAGTTAATTAATACATGTGGTCTTAGTCTGTGGGGGATTTTGCAAACTCTCAAGGGAAATAAGTCCAGATATAACTAATTGGAATACAGTGTGATTCATGGAACAACAGCCACATAAGCAAAGGGTCGGGAAGCACAACAGAAGGCTGTGTGTTCAGTCTGAGGGCAGAGCCATTGAAAATATTGAAAAACTTATTCATTATTTCAGACGCAGTCTGTTGTCCCTATGACTCCTACCCACCTCTTCTTAGTTCTTCATTTTTTAACAACCCCAAATAAATCTACCTATTGTTCTAGCATCCTAGACACATAGGGGATCAACAAATATTTCTCTTTTTTTCTTTAACATTTTTCTTTTTTTTTTTTATATGTTTGTTGTTTAAATATACTATATATTTAGTATATATTAAATGTATAATTTTCTTGCTTTTTTAGTATGTATTTGTTGTACAAAGTAAAGGGTTTCATTATGACATTTCTGTATACATAAAATATGTTTTGCATATGTTCACCCTTCCATTAATCTTTATTGCTAAATAAATATTTCTGGAAAGAATTGGTTTTGTAGTCCCAGCTACATAGCAGTGTCAGTTAAGAGAAGACAACAGATTCTGCTCTCTGGTTTTTTCTGCTGGTAACTACACTATCTTAAGAGCTAAAACACTTTATTGTTGATGATCATCTATATTCACACGTTTACATCTCCAAGTCCAATTGAAAGTTGATTGTTTGGAAACTGGCTTACATTTGTTTTAGGTAAAATCTAACAAATGTTGCCTACTTTCCCAGCTAGCATGTAGTGCTGGCCTAGGATTCAGGGGTCAGAATCTGGAAATAGTTGCAATTCTTCCTTTGAAGTGTGAGTTGGACTCTAGGCAAAAATGGGTCCATTTGGTCCTTGGCCTCTCCTTCCTTGCTGATCTCTCCCTTCTCCCCTCTCCTCCCCTGTTCACTCATGGGTTTCCGCTTCTGTAACAATGGTGGCCATGAAAACATACCATTTAGATCTTCTGCTGGACCACAGAGACCTTAACGGGTAGAGAGCGCCAGCCACTATCCAAAGCCTGCCGTGGCCTCCTGATGAGGCTTTGCTGCTCTAGAGCTGCTCTCTGTCCATGACGGGGCACAAGCAGGATACTAAGGCAGGCCCACTCTTGTGCGATACTAAATAGATTGACTTTAGACCCCTCCACCAGCCTGCCTGAAACTTACCTGACAGTGTGCTGCAGCCTGACTCTCCCTCTACCCCACTCCTCCTTTCTGACTCTCCTACAAGTCGGCCCTGCAGCCCAGCGGCTCTCCCTCTCTTCTCCAATGTCTCCCCTCTCCCTTCAGAGACATTTCTTAAATGCATCTCATGCATTTCTAATTCCATTTCGACTCCTGCTTCTTGGAGGACCAGGAACAACACATTTGAAATTGCACATAAGATACATGCCGGAGGGAGACAACTCCAACTACAGCTATTGACCGGGACTTCCTTCCTTAAAGCAAAGGGAGAGAGTGATTGGCAAGTGAATGGACGTAAGAAAGACTTCACTGGAGTGGGAGAAACTGGATCTTCCTAATGGACTTGAAAAAGATTTGAGGTTCTTACCCACTCCATTAGTGTCCCATCTTTCTCAAAACCCCAAGGCCAAATACATGATGTGCTGCGCCCACTTCCTGACTTTACATTTCAGACTGTTGCTTGTTTTGTTTTCCTTCATTTCCACATCAAGGTTATGTCATGGTTTGAATCTAAAATGTTCCCCAAAGGTCATGTGTTTGAATGTTGGATCCCCAGCTGGTGGCGCTATCCCAGGAAGTTATGGAAATTTGGGAGATGAGTTTTAGCTTGGCAGAAGCAGGTTCCTGGGGGGTGGGCCTTTGGAGGTTTTTACCTGGAACCACAAATCTGGTGTATCTCTTTCTCTCTCTCTCTTCTTCTCTCCTCCTCCTCTTCCTCCTCCTCCTCCTCCTCCTCCTCTTCTCCTCCTCTCCCTCTCTCTCTCTCTTCTCCTGATTTGCTAAGATTATCTGCCTTTCTCTCCCTCTCCCCCTCCTCTCCTCCCTTCTCCTCCCTTCCCCTCCCCTCCCCTCCCCCCTTCTCTCTTTCCACCCCCCACCTGATTTCTCAGGATGTGAGGGTGTCTACCATGGGTCCCACCATGCCTGCCCTGCCACAATGCCATATTCTTGTCCTTCCTCCATGGACAGAAATTCCCTAACTGTGAGTTCCCAATACATTTCTCCCCCTATAAGTTTTTGTTTGGTTTCTCTGTCACAGCAATTTACCAGCTGACTCATACAGAAAATTGGTACTGGAGAATGGAGTTGTTGCTGTGATGAAACCTAATTATGTGGTTTTGAGGGCACCGGAGCTTGTTTGTGGGAGGAGTTAAGAATAGTTTGGAGACTCGGGCAAGAGAGGTCCTAGAAGGCTATAAGCAGCACATGACGGGAGGTTCTGTTGAGTGTTTGGAAGACCAGAATGTCACTGCTAACAGAAATGTGGGCAGGGCGCATAGGGTTTCAGAGGAAAATGAGGACTTTCTTGGGCATTGGACTAGAGGACATTCATGTTACATTCTAGCAGAGAACTTGTCTGTGATTTGTTCATGTCCTAAATATTTGCAGGAAGCTGAATTCAAAAGTAATGGACTAATTAACTTGGTAGAGGAAATACCACAAGGGTGGCATAATGTTGAGGCTGCATGTTTACTTTGTTTATCCAGATTTATGAAGAAAAAACAGAAAGTGATAGAATGGGATTTGAAAAATGTGCATTTAAAAAGAAGCCAAAGTGTTTCTAAGGCTGCCATGGACAGGGCTTGTTGGGCAAGGAGTGGTAGTTGTTGAAGAGATAAGCACCTGAAAGGGAACAATGGGGTGAAAGGGAACAATGGGGTGAAAGGGAACAATGGGGTGAAAGGGAACAATGGGAGAAACACCCTTGAGGCAAAGGAGTTGGCCAGACCCTTCCCATCTAAGACCTCCCTGTGTGAAACAGCAGCCCCACTTAAAACACTTTCCCTTGAAAAGCCAGTGCTTCTGGGACTCCCTACTCAAGGTAGTTTCTTGGCCTTCGCATACAGAGGCCCAGAGGCCATTGCTGTAGCTATGTTTCAAAAGGGCAAAGCTACCTCTCAAGCTTACGGCAAAGCATGACATCGTCCACATGGTCCTATGAAGAATGCAAGAATTAAGGGGTTGTGGAGGCTGCCACCAAGGTTCCAGAAGACAGCCTGTGAGGGCAGGCAGTATGTACCAGGGTTGGATGCCCTGTGCATAATCCGTAATGGGCTTATGCGTGAAAGTTTGAGGGTGGAGCCTAAGCAGCAGTGGGGACTCCAGGATGTTAGAAATGCTAGTAAGAAGAAATGTCTGCCAAGGAAAGCTGCTGGCAACGGGTGGAGCCAGCCCAAGAGGGCCATGGGGGTAGAGCTGCCCAAGCCTGTTCAAGCCCAGATGATCCCAGATGCCAGATGAATGTGCCAGATACCAGACAGGGAGCCACAAGATTTTTTTGTCCAGTGGGATATTGGTCTTGCTTCAGATTCCCTACTTTTGGAATCAGAATGTTGCTCTGTGCCCCCGTATGTTGGAAGTTTGAAACTTGTTTTTGCTTTGCAGCAGCCCACAGCTGAGTTTGCCTTGAGTCTCCATGGAGACCTTGGACATAGACTTTTGAACACAGTTGAGACTGTTAGGATGCTGGGGACTCTTGAAGTCAGACTGAATACATTTAATATTATGAGATGGTCATGACTTTCGGGGGATGTCACTGTCATGTATTTGAACTCTTGGTCCCTAGCTGGTGGCACTCTGTGCAGAGGATCTCGAGCTTTGGGAGACGGGATCTAGCTTAGCTGAAGTGAGTCACTGGGGGCAGGAGTTTGAAGGCTTTTACTCCAACCTGTGGTTCTAGTCGCTCTGCCCGTTCTCTGTTCCTGATCTACCAAGACGTGAGGTTCTCTGCCGCAGGCCCTGCCATCCCACCATATGCCCACCCTGCCTCTATGGGTGGAAATGCTCTGAGTTCCCAATAAATCTTTTCCCCCTTACGTTCGTGTTGGTTGCTTTCTCTGCCAGTGACGCACTGGCTGACTAATATAGATTTCTTTGATGGTTCATTTTGATCTATTTTACATGGAAATAAATAGGAGTAGAAAAAAATTTCTAGTGCAGTTTTCCTGTATTCTGCCCTCTGTAATCCCTGCACCCAGACTTGGTGGAGACAGGTACCTGTCACGTGATTAATCTGGAGCCCTTTTGCACTATTATTCTTTATACGTCTGCTCAACGTTTGGTTGGAATGGAAAAATAATAAAAGTGAGTGTTTTTATGATAAAATAAAGATTTATATTCCATGTACATATTACATGGGACTTTCTCAAGAGAATTTCTTGAGAAGCACATTGAACTGTTTGAATGCCTACATTCTAATAAATCATTCCCAGTAAAGAGCACAGATAGCATTATGAATTTTTTTGGTTTCAGTTTCAGAATTTCAATGGGTTGTTACAGGGACAAGTCTGGAAGTTAGTGGCGAGGCCTTATAAACATCACATAAACTGCATGTACTTAACACAAAAATACCAACAGAGATGGGCTGCCAGCAGTAGGGAGAGTTTAAGTGTAGCCAAGCCAATGTATGTTCAGCAGCTTTGTCAGCATGTGCAGACCTGAATTAACTGGTTCCCTACTCCAGTTTTACTCTGGTGACATTTTAGCTACCCCGATAGCTTGGTACTTTGGACAGCTGCTCAGTGGCTCACCCATTAATCTGGTCTGTGTCATCCTTTCCAGGGGTGTGGAATGGACTAGATCTGCAGCATCTCATTATGTCCATGAGATGCCCTCCAGAGAGCTTGAGTACCATCTGGCCAGGGGAAGGCTGGGACAGTGGATCTTGGCAGGGACAGATGAGGGTCCCTGTGCTGATTCATGCACCAGGGAAGGCCAAGGAGAGCTGCAGCCAGAAGCCATAACTGCTACAAAGGAGCGAAAGGCAGAGAGGTGTGGACCAAGGAGTCCCCATATTCCCTGGCTGTGTCTGCCTTAGCCAAGGAGCCCTTCACCGGGGGGAACCCTGCAGACTAAAGAGGAAGCTGGGCTCAAGAATTGAGAGGAGGCAGATCTGTACAGAAGAGGGAATGTTGTCAGGGAAGGGAGTTCCTATTAGCAGTTGCTTGGCTGTAGGGATGTATGTGGTGTGGTTATGTCCCATTGTCTAAATATTGCCTCCACAAGGTGAGAGGCCATCCCCTATGTCCTGACTCTCCATTAATGTGCAGTAAACTTAAATAGATCACTTACAGGAAAACTGGTAGTATCTCTCATAGTCTTTGAATTGGCTGGGTGTTCTCACCTGGATTTCTCACATGTGGTTATAGTCAGATAGTGGCTGGGGCTGAAGCCAGCTGATGGCTTGACTCGCCTAAATATCCAAGACAGGTTGCAGCTATTGCTAGCTGCTGGTATAGAGCTCAGCCAAGGCTGTCAAATGGAACATCTGTATGCCACCTCTCCATGTGGCTTGGAATTTTTACAGCATGGCATCTGGCTTCAAAGACAGAGCAGCTCTTTAAAGTACAGCCTCAGACATGCCAGATTTGGGGCTAGGGAGGTAGCTCAGCGGTAGAGCAAGGGCAAGTGCAAGGCCCTTGGCTTGATCCCCAGCACTGCCAAAAAACAAAACCAGAAACCAGAAAAAGCAACCAACCAGTAACAAGAAACCTCCACCAACAACAACCTACAGAAAAATCTCAGCTTTTGTTTAAGACAAAGTCACTGAGGATCGCTCAGGCTCAAAGGAAAGGAGACTGACTCCCCTCTTGCCACAAGCAGCGGCACATGCATGTGAGGAGGGAGAGTTTGATGGTCATGGTCTTTGAGCACCTGCCACTCCCTCCCTTTGAACATCTCCCCCACCGCTAACTTCACACCCCAAGCAACAGAGCCTAGCACAGGGCCAGGCCACGTTGGTGGGAGGCAGTCTGGGATGGTGATTAAGAACATGAACATTTAGAGGCAGGAAGACCTGGCTTTGATCCTAGGCTTTTCCACTTACCAGCTGTGGACCTTGGTCAAATTGCTTAACCTATCTAAGCCTAAGTTTGCTCATTTGTAAAAGAGTAGTGATTTTATGTGTATACCTCCCTGTATGACTGTGGGATTTGAATGTTGCCTGGAGAAATGTAAGCACTCAGTAATTATTTATTAATAGAAGTAAAGATAAAAAGAGGCTGTGCGCTGCTTCTCCAGCATGTTTTGTTTATCCTGACTGAGCCATTGAGGTCAGGTAAGAAGAAACAGCTCACAAGTCAGCTAATGTTCAGGTCTTCTCAGAAAGAAGGTCATGGGGTCCAGAAGTAATGGTCAGGAAGATAAGTCAGGTGCTAGGAGGATTTGGGGGACTTAGAGAAGGAAATAATCTGTCCTGGAGAATGAAAAGGAAGAAGTGAGGTCTAATCTGGGCCCAGCATATTGACAGAGGCAGTGTGGTATGTGTGGTGGGGGAAGTGCTCTGCCTCTGGCTCAAGTCCTTTCTCTTTCCTGAGCCTTGGTTATCTCACAGCAATGGGTGGGTGTCATTTTGATGCTGTCAGGATCCTTTTAGTCTTGGCCAAGCTGTACCAGGTTGGAAATCCCTAAACCAATCCACTTCCTTCCAATCAATTTGGATAGCATTCTGGCTTAGGCTACCATTAATTAGGGTTCCCTCTATTACTGAATAGGAGAAGGATGTGGCAACCCACTCCCAAGGCAATCCTAAAACAGTCAGCCATTGAAAACCCTAGAGGGTCACTGTGAGTTGGACTCGACTCGACGGCACCTAACAACAACTATTACTGTAGATGATTCTTTACAAGTCCTCCTGCCCCTGGTGTTTGCCTGTTAGTTCTTTCAGAGCCATCAGAGATATTTTGTAACACACCTGACCATATTGTTCACGGGTTGAAGTCCTTCTGTGCTGGTAACTTTCCTTTGCCCCTCCGGTGGCCACTCTCTGCTTCTCTGCACTGCTTTACGCTCTGCTTGGGGAGAGAGAGACCTTGATGATCTGCATGGATTCCTTTGGCTTTCTGGCTTCTGTTTAGATTCAGCCAATCAAAGGATCCAGCAGGAAATGGGAGGACAACGGCTAAAAGCATGTGAAATATTTATTTTCACGGAGTGCTGCGCAGCTGTCATTGGCTGTGGCTTTCCATGACCACAGCTCCTCTAGCCACCACCTTCTTAGCTCCAGCTCTCCTCCTTCCCTCCCTCCCCCCTCCCTCTCTCTTTCTCTCTCTCTCTCTCTCTCGCTCTCGCTCTCGCTCTCTCTCTGCCCCTGCTTGTTTCTTTAGGTCTGGAGGTTATGATAATGGCCCCTCAGTGTTGCTTGCTTGGGTGCTTCCACATCCCTCCTCAGTTCCTTTGGTTTCGTCCACCCTCATGGAAAGAATTCTTTCTTTAGGTTTTCCAAAACACCTCCCTTAAGTGTGGTTCCTGGAAACCAGCAGTTTCCTCCTTACATCTCAACGTCTACAGCTGGCAGTGGCTTCCTAAAGGCTTCAGGGTGGCGGCCCAGCTCCTCTTCACGTGGCCCAGAGTCCCACTAGACTAGCGCCCGCCTGCCTCTCCTGCCTCACTGGGTTGTTTGTCTCTGTCTCTGTGTGGATTGTATTTATCCATCTGTATTTGATCACCCTGTCCCTCCTCCCAGACTAAGAGACAGGACAACAGTGAATCAGTCTTCTCTCGCTTTTACATCCCCAGCATGTGGCGTGGAACTCTAGTGTATTGTGGACCTTTGATAACAATTTTTCTAATAATAAATATCCAAAATCCTCAATGAATACAATCCCTGGCCTTCCCTCCATTCTCATAGTGCACCACACTCATTCCCACCTCTGTTTTCGCAGGTGCATTCGTGTGTTACCGGAAACCTCTTCCTCCTTCCCCTTCTTCTGTTGCTGAGTAAAGCCTACTTACCCTTCATGGCTTGATCCAAATGCTGCTTAGGAAAATCTTCACAAATCACTAGACTGGGCATTTTGTTAGTGCCTTAAAATTTTCCTTCATATCACAGCATATGTAATTATGCTTGTTTCTTGACTTAGGTTGAGTTTACCAAGAGACAATCCCCTCAGAGGTTGAAAATAGCATAAGTCAAAAGTGCAGTTAATACACCTAACTTATCCAACACGATAGCTTAGACTAACCTATTTTAAATGTGCTCAGAATAATTACCTTAGCCTACACCTGGGCAAAATAATTCAACTTAAAGTGCATTTTATAATAAAGTGTTGACTACATCATGTAATTTATTGAATACTGTACTGAAAGTAAAAATCAGAACGGTTGTTCGGTAACATTAGCCCGGGAAAAGATCAAAATTCAAAATCTAAAGGAGGGTTTTATCTCCTGTGTATCATTTTCACACCATTGCAAAGTTCAAAAATTGTTCAACTATCATAAGTCAGGGGCCATCTGTATTTGATCACCCTGCCCCTCCTCCTAGACTAAGAGACAGGACAACAGTTAATCAATCTTCTCTCGCTTTTACATCCCCAGTATGTAGCATGGAACGCTAGTGTATTGTGGACCTTTGATAACAATTTTTCTAATAATAAATATCCAAAATCCTCAATAAATACAATCCAAAACATGTCTTCAATAATCCATCTTCAACAAATTTATGAAGACATATATAATCTTCAATAAAATATGTGAATATTTTCAATAAATATGACTCACCATCCTATATTTCATTGCTGGAGGTCAGAAAATGAGTTGGTGTCTCTAAGGTCATTTTTTAAAAATAGAGGCTGTGACAAGGGCTTGAATCATCAGGTTTCATACAACTTAATTTGCCCCCTGCACCTTCAGTTCCTTTTGGATATTTTTAGAAATCCTGTATCCAAACAAAGCTCTGCAAAGAAAATTTATGCTCCCACCGCCACGATGTGTGTGGTATGCAGTGGAGCAGAGAAACAATCAGAAATGCACTTGACGAAGGGGAAAATAGCAGAATATGCGTCCCTGGGCAAAGCGTCTTGAGGAGGCCAGCCCAACAGCTGCTTGCATTAAAAATGATTGCTTTATATTTATGGTGGACAGGCAACAATAAGCAGTTTATAGCCTATAATCTAACACAAATGACTCAGGAAAGTATTCTTAATAGATAATTCAGCTTAGTGTCTCAGGGCATTAGAAAGCCCAGCAGGGAACTCTCAAAATTGGCCTTTGTTGATCCCACACATTCTCACTGACCAGCAGGATGTTACACCATTTCTCTGCACAATTTTACATCCTCGCACTTAGGGAGACTCTGCCAAAGTCACCAAACTTCAAGGACAAAGACTGTACCAGATATTCAGCCCCCAGTGTCCCTGCTGGCTTCTTAGAAAACAAACCTTCAGCCTTGGGCTGCGTCAAGCCAGGGAAAATGAAGCATGACCTTGTAAAATATAAGTTCCTGGTGGGGGGTGCCCCCTAATTTGGGGAATGTTATCATGGCAGAAGAAAAATATTATTTTCCACACTCCATTCTGGAAAATGATACCCATCTGTGGGAATGCTGAGCAGGCACGATTGCCGTGGCCAGGCGTGGCGGCAGACTGACAGGCTGGATGAGGGTTCCGGTTCTGTGAGGGGTCAGCTGGAAGAAAGGAAGTGGGTTCTGGGGAGATTAATGGCCTCTGTGGAATGGTCCCCTGAGGGAGAAGACCCAAATAATCAAAACAGCCAGAGGCCAAGTGGTTAGAGCCATGTTAGAACACGTGCCCTCTCCAGATGGGGGCGCCCTTTCTCCTGGCCCTGTTCCAAAGGTCCTGGGCTTCCCTGCTGCTCCCTGATGCCCACTGGAGCCTGGCACCGGCTCTCATATTGTTGGTGACCGTATTGTGCGCAGTGATCACTCACTGGACCACGGGGTTCGCGGGGTCAGTCTGGTGTCTCGGATCTCCTAACTGTCCTGGATTAATTAGGACAATCCTAGCGAAAGCATCTCTTTTGTTATTATTACAACGTAGTTCTGTCTACTGGAAAGAATGCCGCCCCCACCCACACACCTCTGACCACAGGCAACACCCTGTGTGGCTGCTTTCACCAGATCCCTCACCTGTGTTAAATTAGCCTGTCTTAGGCCCCCATCTCTCTTTCTCTTTTAAGAATGTAAGACCCAGAATGAGAGCATTAGGGGCTGGTGTTTCACAGAATGTGGTCTTTGAGGAAATTATTTAATAAGTCAGAGATTCGGTGTTCTTAGCGATAACCTCACAGGGTGGTTGTAGAGACCAGGGTGACATGTGTAATGTGTTACAGCTGTTTGCACAGAGCCCAGCACACAGTGAGCCCTCCGTCAGTGTTAATTTCTCCTCTTTATCCTCCTCCTCTCCCTTTCCTCTTTTTTTTTCTTCTTATCATGAGGGTAATCTCAACTGGTCCACAAATACTTGCAGAGTATTGAAAAGTAGGTGCTTCCTACTAGAAAGCGCTGTCCTCCTCAAGTCCAAGAGAGACAAAGAGGCCTGGGCTTCACACGCAGGCAGCCCAGCGAATGATCCATATAAGCAGTAGGTGAACCAGCACCGCAAGGCAGGAAGCTTCAGGTTCCCAGCCAAAGGAGTACCGAATGCTTTGGGCAGAGAGGGAGTGAACTCTGTGAGCTTGAGAAATCTTACCGGAGAGGCAAGGTCTTCCTTAAGCTCTCAGACAAATTGAAAGGGGAAGGAAAAGTATTCCAGATTGGAAAATGGCATCAGCAAAGCTCTTTAGGTCTGAAGCAGCGTGGCAAGTTCAAAGGGAAGTGAGTATAACCACCTGACTGGTGTGTCCCACATGTCCTGGAGGTACAGCAGTAAAGTGAGGGCGAGAAGAAACCTTGGCTCCAGGAAATATAGCCCTGTGGGTGCTTTTACACATGAATTACAGGCCAAAGTCACAGGGAAAAAATGACAACTCCTCAGGTTACTTGAGAATTAAGAGTTTAATACACTATTTTTCATTAAAATAAATCCAGACATAATATGGAGTAGACTGCAAAAATCACCAGAAAATTTAAGCCAAAAAAATGAATTTACAAATATCTGCTTCCCAGTAGGGTGCTTAGAGCAGTGCTTCCAGGCCTGATGGAGAGCCTTCCAGTAGAGAACTCGGGGACCTGTTTGGGACTCACAACTAGGGAAGTTGTCCTAGTGGTAGAAATTGTGTGGTACCAACAGGGGCATATTTTGGGTCAGAAGAAAATAGAATAGTAAAATGTTAGATATCAAATCTCTCTGATCTTGTCTACAGAGAGGATGAGGTTGTGAGAGAAGGCCCTTGCTTCTGGGTACAAGAGCTCTCGTCTGTAGCTCTCCAGTGTGCCTTAAGTAACAACCAAGAGACAGCTCATATGGACAGTGGCTCTAGTGGAAATTATTCCTCTGCTTCTGTGATGTTCTCTCAAAATTTCACCTTACAATTTGTGGTAGAAACCTAGTGCAATGGTTTTGTGGCTGGTTAGCTTCCTATTCTGTGGTCCTGAGTCAAGACACCGTTTCCAGTATGGAAAAGGCTATAGGAAGTCTTTATTCTGGATGCTAAAGAGCTGTTGTGCCAACTGTGATTGTTTTAGGCATCCAGCAGTTTTAGCTCTCCAGCTGATGGAATCAGGTGAAGCAATTTCAGGGAGTCCACAGTGGCCAATACATGCTGGATCCTGCTGGAAATTAGGAGTCCCAGAGATGCAAGTTAGTGAGGAAAATCAGTGCAGCTATACTTGTGGTGTCTAGCAGAGGAACAGGAAAATGACACTTAAGCTTATGACCTCCACACCACACTGTAACAAAATGGAAAAAGCATGAATAATAAATTATTAGCAAACAGACTCCAGATATCTTGACCAAGTAAGGTTTTCCCAGAACCCTGAGGATGTTGTCCAATCCAAACACTGGGGGAAAAGACATGAAATGCACAGAGCTGACAAAAGCCTACATCCAGAAAGTATTAAACTTCTTCAAGATCAATAAGTGAAAGACCAAATCACAACAGGAAAATGGATAGTTCACAGAAGAAGCCTGAAAAGTTCATAATCATAATTTTTTCTTTTAAGCTTTTTGCTTAACATCACTGGTTTTACAACTGGAAATCAAAAATCACGATGAAATAACATTGTATATCTAACATGTGGAAAAAGACGTAAAGGTCTAACAAGATCAAGTTTTGGCATAGACATTGAAAAGACAGCATTATATTCTCTATAGAAACCCTTAGGACTATAAATTGGCACAGCCATTTAGGACAACAACTTGTTAAAACTTAGTGAAAATAAAGATATCCATATCCTTTGACTCAGTAATTTCATAGTGAAATAGATAAGCCTAAGTACACTTCCGCAAATAAGTGCAAAGAATCTTCCTGCATCTTTAGATGCGATAATGAAAACTGGGAGCCAGGCAAGGTGGCTCACACTTGGAATACCACTGACTCAGGAGGCAGTCGGAGGAGGATCATGACTTGGAGGCCAGAGGTAGCCTGCATACCTTAGTGAGACTCTGACTCAAGATAAAAAAGTACAAAATGGGCTGGGGGACTGCAGCCCAGTGGCAGAGCACTTGCAAAGTATGTGCAAGGACCTGGATTCAACACTCCAGTACCACAAAAAAATTAAAAATTAAAAAAAAACTGGGAATTTTCACTAATAGAAAAATGGAAAAAAGTTGAACTTTTTTCATAAGGGAATACTATATAGCAATTAAAATGAATGAGCAAAATCCATACTTATTGGCATATTTAAATCTTGCAACTACTTAAAGGAAAGAAAGTTGTAGAAAATAATAATTTTGCCACTGATACAAATTTTAAACTATAGATCAATACTACGTACATGTTGTTGTTGTTAGGTGCCGTTGAGTCGGTATCCAACTCATAGAGACCCTCATAGGGTTTTCAATGGCGACTGTATTGGGATTGCCTTGGGAGTGTATTGCCAGGTCCTTCTCCCATTTTTGTGGTGCTGGGAACTGAACTCGAGACCTCAGAGACTGCAGCGCAGCGCTCTACCCGCTGAGCTAAATCCCAGCCCATGGGTGCTACATGCACACACATATATAAATACACACATGCAGAAATGGTAAAACGATAAATACATAGATCTTACCTCTGGGGAAGGAACTTGGGAAATGAAACTGTTAAGAATAGAAAAGAGACTGTATGTTATATAGAGATGTTTCCAGTGAGAAATCAAATTACCAATTTGTGCTTAGGTAAGAGACTACATTTATATTGCTTGGATGGCATAGAAATCTCCCATCGAGAAATTGATGTTTAAAAAGAGAATAGCCTTGGGTTGAGGAACCCTCTGAATCACTTGGCTGAAACATTTTCACTAATTGGGGTTCACGTGACTAATACACTTACACACACGTAAATCCCTGCTGAGGGTCAGCTCCCAGACAAAACTTAGGAAACACGAGAAAGTGATCCGTCATGAGCAACAGTCATTAGGCAGCACGAAATGGAGAATTTGCTTTCCAAGTATATTATAGAATATTCCTAAATCGATTATTTAATAATCAAGGAGATCGCATTCCCAATACCAAGGCCTCCACAGCATATGCCCAGTGCCATTTCAACGTTGGTGAGGACCAGTGACTACTTTGTGTCTCTCTTCTCTGCCTTTCTGAATGAATGCATTCATTTTGATCTTGCTGGTGTTTTACCACTGGGTTGGGGAGGGGGCAGACGTGTGTGTGTGCATGGAGGGGTAGATGGGTTGTTTGTTTGGTTCATAGGACTCAAGGCAAAGGAGAGCCATGTCTAGATATGATGGAGTTTGAACTGGGTAATATGACTGGATGAGCCTTCAAGTGGCTTCCCTTGCAAGAGAGTGTGGCTTGAGTGTGGTCCACGATGAGAAGGAAGGGATGAAAGAATGTTGGTAACTAGAGGAGCAGGAACGTTTACTGCTCACCAAATGTCCATGTGCTGCCCCACATTCCTGGCCTGGTTCAATTAGCCAGGATCACGTGACTGTTTCTGAGCAATGAACAATGAATGACATGAGTCACTTAGGGGTGACGTTCAGAGGAGGTCTCCTGCTTTGCCTTGTCTCTCCTCAGTGACAATGGCAGCTTATGGGTGACGTCCAGAGGAGATTTCCTGCTTGGCCTTGTTTCTCCTCAGTGACAATGGCACTTATGGGTGACGTCCAGAGGAGATCGCCTGCTTGGCCTTGTCTCTCCTCAGTGACAATGGCAGCTTCATCTTGAGATTATTTGGCCACCAGATGGAAAAGACTGGATTACCGAATCACCGCTTGGAAGGCAGCTGGAGACTTAGCATGAGAGAATGACAAACCTTTGTGTATGGAATGAAAATCCTTGTTGTATGTGACTCCTGGACACACACACACACACACACACAAACACAGAGAGAGAGAGAGAGAGAGAGAGAGAGATGTCAGGGTTTTAGCTCTAGCTCAGCTAAAGTTAGGGCCAAACCCTCAACATAAAACGTGGCCAGTGTCGGGAAAGAAGGACCTCGGGAGATCTTTGGATGGTTGGAAAAGGACAGGGAAGGTTTATTGGTGTGCTCCCCTTATGGAGAGCAGCCCCTATAGAGCAAGGCAGCCCCTATAGAGCAAACCCCTATAGAGCAAGGCTCTATCCGTTTAAGTGCTGGCTCTAGGCCTGCAGCATGGAATGCTGCAGGCTAAGTGCTGGTACAGCTCAGCCTTAAAGGCACAGCCACAGCCGCTGGTGTTCAGTTGAGGTCCGATGGTCTTGACTCTCGCGGCTCGCCTTCTTTACCCCCCTCCTTCCCAAGGATGGGAGGGGTTGGGAGGCTCTTCGTGGCTTGCTAGATGCCTTCAGCTCTTCGGGGCCCCTGGGCTTGATCTCGCCGGCTTGCTAGATGGTCTTGCTGGAGTAGGGAGCACTGGTCCAGGTGATGAGGTTCAGGAGATGGTCAGAGAGGTCAGGATCGGTGGTGCTACAGGGATGGAAATGGGGTCCAGGAGCCCTGCTTTTATAGGGTCCTGGAAGGGTCACATGGTGGGGTTCAGCCAATCGGGGCACACAGCTGGCAGGTACAGGGGGCAAACGGACATAACTTCCAAGTGGAGAGAGTTATTACCTGCAAGGTGGGGAGGGGAGCCAATTAAAGTGATGGTGGTTAGGGCTGGTCAAGCTGGCTGGGGGCCATCAATGCTCACTCGATGGGAGGGGATGTTTTGAGCGAGTGAGATGAGCCCTGGGGTCAACTAGGGGTCAGCCCCTCAAGCTGTTATGAGGGACCCTGGCTGGGAAATATAATTTTAAAAATCCCCAACAGAGAGAGAGAGAGAGAGAGAGAGAGAGAGAGAGGGAGAGAGAGGGAGAGAGGGAGAGAGGGCGTGAGCGAGCGCACACGGGAGCTCATATAGAGGGATAACCCTTTTTGAAGAGAATGGCAAACTGGGAGTTCATGGCCGCAGAGCCTGCAATAATGGAAGAATATGATAGAGACTATGTTTGAAAGTACATTTTGAATATTTAAACTACAATTCACAGAAGCATAGGGTACCATTTGGGAATTACCAGTAAAAAAAACAAAAGACCCATTAGAAAAATTTTAATAGATCTTCTAAAAATGAAGTGATTGTATTTCAAATTGAAAACTTAGTAGGACACTCAGCTATGTTCATTTGTTTTATGAGAAAGTTAAAACCAAAATGCAGTGGGAGGTGAAGTGTATATTCAAAAAACTAATTTTTCATCTTTTAAATACCTACAGGAGGAAATTGAATGTTTGATTTATACTTAACATTATGTAAAATCACAGCTGTATTATAGATCTAAATATAAAAAAGAAGACTTTTAAAGTCAAACATAAGAATAACGTTTTTTGTTTTTGGTACGTGTCATCGAGTCGTGTCCGACTCATAGTGACCCTCATAGGGTTTTCAGTGGCTGTTTTGGGATTGCCTCGGGAGTGGGTTGCCACATCCTTCTCCCACTTTTTCTGGTGCTGAGAATTGAACTCGGGACCTCAGAGACTGCAGAGCAGCGCTCTACCAACTGAGCTAAATCCCAGCCCATAAGAATAACTTTAGAGCCACAGAATGAGAAGACATATTTACACTACATATATCTGACAAAGGATTAGTATTTATAATACCTAAGGAATCCATATGTTGTTGTTGTTGTTAGGTGCCATTGAGTCGGTATCCTACTCATAGCGCCCCTCATAGGGTTTTCAGTGGCTGACTGTCTCGGGATTGCCTTGGGAGTGGATTGCCAGGTCCTTCTCCCATTTTTGCGGTGGTGGGAATTGAACTCGGGACCATCAGAGACTGCAGCACAGCGCTCTACCCATTGAGCTAAATCCCAGCCCAAGGAATCCATATAGGTTAATAATAAAGATATATAAAACCCAGCAGAAGCTGGGCACGGTGGCACATGCCTGTAATCCCAGCAATTTAGGAGGGGGAGGCAGGAGGATCGCAAGTCCAAGGTCCGAGGTAGCCTGTATAACTTAGTGAGAACTTGTCTCAGGAAAAAAAATTAAAAGTGAGGTTAGAGGTGCAGTGCAATGGTAGAACATTTGTAAAAGTATGTGTGAAGCCCTGGGTTCAGCCCCCAAGTACCACAGAAACAAACAAACAAACAAACAACAGAAATAAATGGGCAAAAGACTCAAACAGTCACTTCATAGAAGAAGCTTTCTAAAGGCAAGTTACTATTCAAAAAAATGTTCAGTATTCTTAGCCATTAGGGAGATATGAATTAAAACTTCAGGAAGGTACCAGTATAACACCACCAAAATGAATAAGAAGAAAAAATAAAATAAGAGTTGGCAGAGCTATCAGGCAATTGGAGCACTCCCATACTGGTGTAGGAGTGTAGATTAGTACAGCCACTTTGGAAAACTATTACGCTGTGAAATAAAGCTGAACATATGATACGCTATGTGATAGACCAAATAATGGCTTCCTAAAGATGTCCTAATACCAGTATCAGTGAGTGTATTGGGTGACATGGCAAAAGGGAATTAAGGTTACAGATGGAATTGAGACTACTAATCACTTCATCTTAAAATAGGGAGATTGTCCTGGATTATCTGGGTGGGTTCAATGTAATTTTAAGTATCTTTAAAGTGGAAAAGGAAATCTGAAGAGAGAACCAGACCAAAGTTGCTGGAGGAAGGTAGAAGCTGGAAAATGCAAAACAAAAACAAAAGCAAAAACAAACAACAGATTCTCCCCTAGAGCCTCCAGAAAGGAGCACAGCCTGATGACGCCCTGACCTTAGCCCAGTGAGACTCATGTTGGACCTCTAGTGTATTCAGTTTTAGCATATTACAGTTGTTATATTGGCACTAAATTTGTGGCAGATTTTTACAGTGGCAATGAATAACTAATATATTTTATGAACCAGCAATTCTACTCCTGCATATGTACCCAAACCAAAGGCAGATATACATACCCCAAAACACAAGTACAAGAATCTTCATAGAGTCTTATTCATAACTGCCTCAAATGGGAAACTACCCAGATTTCCATAAATATAAAATAGGTAATTTGTATCATCTTAATATAATGTGGCCTGCAGCTGTAGCCCTGTGGCATCCGATCCTGTCAGATCTTGGAAGCTAAGCAGGGTTGGGCCTGGTTAGTACCTGGATGGGAGACCGCCTGGGAACACCGGAAGCTGTAGGCTTGGGAGAAGGACCTGGCAACCCACTCCCAAAAATCAATCTGCCATAGAAAACCCTATGAACAGCAGAGAAGCACTGACAATAGTGTTTCCCCTGTGGTACAGAGGGTCGCTATGAGTCGGATACCGGCTCGACGGCACCTAACAACAACAACAACAATATAATGTGGCAGTATAAAGCTACAATGAGAAATAGATGTTACATACAACAATATAATGGCTCATACAAACATGTTGTTAGGTGCCATGGAGATAGATCCAACTCATAGCAACTCTATGTACAACAGGTGAAACATTACCCAACACTGCCATGCCTGGCACTATTGTCAGTGCTTCTCTGCTCTTCATGGGGTTTTTGATGGCTGATTGCTTGGAATTGTTTCAGAAATGGGCTGCCGGATCCTTCTCTCATTTTTTGCAGTGCTGGGGATTGAACCTAGGGCCTGAGAGAGCAGAGCAGCACTCTACCAACTGAGTTGAGTGAAAGAAACCAAAGGAGTTGCCGTCAAAAATTATACTTATATTAAGTTTGAACATGCTTAGTGTTACAATCAGAATTGTTGCCTTAGGAGGGAGGTTGGTGACTGATAGGTCCAAAGATGGTCAGTAGAATGCAAGTAGTATTCAATTGCTTGGTCTAGGTTCTGAATTCCCTGTGTGATTTGTCAAAATTATTTGCATTGATATTTATGATTTGCACATATTTGTAAGTGTATACTACATGTGAATAAAACACTTGACTTTAAAAAGACAGTAGATTGGCCAAAAAAACAGATCAGATCAACTTAGGTCCAAATTGAAATTTGAGAAATGGATCTGCAGAAATTCTTCAGAGTGCAACTAGAAGATGAAAACAGAAAATGCAAAAAGAAACTTTAAAATGAGAAGGATTGACGCCATCTATAATGTATGCTCCATAAAAGAGAGTTAAGACTATGTGAGGTAAAACATTCTAAATAGTGTAATTTGTACTCATGAGGTTACAGTGGGAGGATCGTGAATTTGAGGCCAGCTTGGGCAAAATAATGAGACCTCATCTCAAAAAAAAAACAAAGCCATAGTTTGGATGGCACATGTCCCCTGAAAGGTCCACATGTTGAATGTTTGGTCTCTTGGGAGGTTCTGTGGACCTTACATGGCCTAGTGAGAGATCCTTTGGTTATTGGGGATATGCCCTCAAAGGAGATTGTGAGACCCAGCCTGGCCTCTTTCATTGCTCTCTGGATCATGGTGTACAGTTTGCTCTGCCACACACTCCCCCATAAAGTGCTACTTTCTCAAGAGGGCCAAAGCAATGGGGCTGCCCAATCATAAGCTGGAGGCTCCAGAACCGTTAGCCAAATAACCCTTTTCTCTTTACAATTTAATTGCCTCAAGTATTCCATTATAGTGATGGAAAATTTACTCATATGCAAAGAGGTAATGCTGAATTCTTTCCTGACCTAATAAATAGAAATGTAATCCCTCAGATTTGGAAAGCAGGATAAATAAAAATGAAAGTAAGCACATCTCTTGATACGATTGGAGTTACACCATTATCAACACCGACAGAGGCTGGAACGCAGTGGGATAATATTTTCCAAGTGCTGAGGAAGAAACACAGCAGCCAGTCCAGGTAGACTTTTATTTTTACTCAAGTACACTGAGGAATGATTTTCATAAGGAAGACTTCTCTTTTTAGTGTTTTGTTTTATGAAGTTTGACGACTGGAGTCAGGCATACAGTCTCTTCCACAGTCAAGATATAGAATAATTCTATCACACAAAAAATTTCCTCATGCCACTTTGTGGTGAACTACTCCTCCCACTCTAGTCCATGGCAACCACGGATCTGTTTTCTGTCCCTATAATTTTCATTTCCCAGAACATCACATAATTGGAATCATGCAGAGTGGAGACTTTTCAGAAAAGCTTATTTCCCTTAATATAGTGCATTTGAGGCTCATTTATGGTGTGATGCATATCTGTTGTTCATTTTTATTGCTGACTAGTATTCCTTTGAATAAATATAATACAGTGTATTTAGGTATTCCTCAGTGGAAAGGCATTCGGTTGCTTCCAGTACTTGATATCTATGAATAAAGTTGCTATACACATCTGCCACAGGGTTTTGTCTGAACATATTTTCATTTCTTTTGAGTACATAACATGGGAGTGGGATTGCTGGATCACATGGCAGTCATGCCTTGTTTAGTGTTGTGGATACATTCTGCAATGTGATCTTGTGGGACCACCACTGAGTAGTCACCCCTGACCAGGACGTTGTTATGCAGCACGTGATTGCATATACTTAACTTTATAAGGCAATTGTCCAAATTTTTTCTAAAGTGGCAGGTCCATTTTTCATTCTCTCTAGTAAGATGTGAGAATTCTAGTTGCTCCATACCCTCACCAGCACTTTGTATTATCCTTTCTTTCCTCCCAAGACACAGTGCGTGTGGTGATATTTCATCACGGTGTCTTTCTAGTGACTTTTTATTAGTAAGTGTCAGTGTACAGCATAATAGGTTTCATTATGACATTTTCATACATGAGTATCATCATACCTTGCTCATGCTCACCTCCTCCATGACCCTTTCGTGACCCCCTCTCCATTACCTTCCTCCTCACCAATGGCCCCTCTTCTACTTGTGTGCCTTATTTGTGTGTACATTTATATTTACCTATATATCTGTTTGTTTATATATCTCTATATCTCTATCCCTATCTATCATCTATCTACACACATAAATTGAAATTTTGCCTTAATGGTAAATGTGATCTTTCACTTCCTTTCCCCAATTACTCTTTCTCATTGTCCCCTCTCCCTTCTCCTTAGTCCCTTATCTCCCCCTACATAGGCCCCTTCTACTTTCATGATTTATATATTTTAATATTAAATATATATTGACGCCTAACATCCACGTATGAGAGAAAACGTGATGTTTGTCTCTCTGGGTCTGGCTTATTCTGCTTAAAATAATGATTTCTAGTTCCATCCATTTTCCAGAAAATGCCATAACTTTGGCCTTTTTTATGGCTGAATAAAACTCCCTGGTTTGTGTGCACTACATTTTCCTTACTCACTCACCTGTTGATGGACAGCTATGTTGATTGCATATCTTGACTACTGTGAATTGCGCCACAATAAACATGAATGAGCAGGTATCTCTTGTAGTATGTTGACTTATATTCCTTTGGGTATATACCCAAGAATGGTATTGCATGGTCATATGGTAATTCTATTTTTAGTTTTGAGAGGAATGTCCATACTGATTTCCACAGTGGCTGCACCAACCTGCATTCCCACCAGCAGTGTTCTTGCTGTTGTTAGGGGCTGTTCAGTAGAGTATGACTCATGGTGACAACAGAATGAAACCCTCCCCGACACTATGCCATGTCTGGCACTATGTCAGTGCTTCTCTGCTATCTATAGGGTTTTCAATGGCAGATTGTTTCAGGAGTGGTTTGCCAGGTCCTTCTCCATAGCCTGCAGCACCTGGTGTTCCCAGGCGGTCCCTCATCCAAGGACTAACCAGGACAACCCTGCTTAGCTTCTGAGATGAGGCGGGATCAGATGCCAGGGAGCCAGGTACGGTGGCGCACACCTGTAATCCCAGCAGCTTGGGAGGCAGAGGCAGGAGGTTCGCAAGTTCAAGACCAGAGGCAGGCTGAGTAACTTAGCGAGACCCTGTCTCAAAAAGTAAAAAAAAAAAAAAAACAGATTCTCTTCCAAACCACCATTTCAATGGCTGTATAATTTTTCATGCATGCATTCATGTGCATGAATATACTTTTTCTACCCAACAATTCATTATTGAACTTTTAACTTGCTTCAAATATCTCATTAAAATATATTGCGATGATGGTCTTTGAGCATATTTAAATATAATTGATGAGTTCATAATAAATCTGCCTACCACTTAATTGACTACCAGCATGGAGCACCGTGCTAATGATTTTTTGTACATCTCATTTGATGATCTTAATATCAGAAAAAGTAATTTTTAAGTTGAAATATTTAGGCATATATAAAAACTGAAAAAGAATATGGAAACGTTCATGTACTGACTGATCATCTTTACTAAATCTTAATATTTAACCATATTTGTTTTAAAATTTTTAGACAAAATATTACAAAAAGGATCAAAACTTCTCACCCATTGCCCTCGCTTTTCCCATAGACGACTATGATCAAGAACTTAGTGCTCACACTTTTATCAGTTTTCTAATTATGTTCTTTATTATGAATGTGTCAATAAAGAACATAAGGGGTTCAATATGTTTTAAGATGTATAAATGATATAATACTGCACATATTTTCAAATATCATTTTTCACTTAACTGAGTCTTAAAAGTTGATGTTGCTATATCATGCTCTCATTAATTAACAGGTGCATAGTTTTCCATTGTGTGTATAATCAATTTATCTACCAGCATGCTAAAAAAATGTATACACCCAGGGATGTCAAAAAATGTATACACATTTTAAGAAGTGTTATCTATTACTTTTCAAAGTTGAATAGAATTACAGTAGCAATGTGTAGTGCAATATTCATTAAAAAGATGGCATTAATCAAAAGAATGCCAGCACCATCATGCAACAGGCAGGACAGTCAAAGAAAATGGCAGAAGCGCCATTGTCGTTCGGAGTGCAGGACCATTTTGAAGTAGTATTTGAAATTTAAGAACATGGTGGACGTTCAGTGACAATGGAGGAGTATGCAGCAGAGCTTCCGACGTGCCTGACAATTGCACACATTCGTGATAAGCTGGAGTCGTTTGGTGCTGTGTGTGATGCACAGGGGAAGATGGAGGCCGTGCATAGCAACAAGTCCTGCTGCTTCTGCTACTGTAACCATTTTGAGCAATTCTTGTAACCGCAGAAGTCAAATATGACTTGTATTGATCTTTTGTTATTGGTATATATTGAGTGTTATAATTTGAATACAAAATTTTCCTTTCTTAAAATGTGTATACATTTTTGCCCCACCCGTGTTGTTATTATTACTGTTATTTCATGGTACTTGGGTTGAACTCGGGGCCTCATACATACTTCACAAGTGCTGCACTGCGGAGCTTCACCCCCACTCTATTTTTCACTTCTTATTTTGAGACAAGGTCTTGCTCTTTGTGCAGGCTGCCTCTGACTTCGAGCTTGTGATCCTCTTGCCTCTACCTCCCAGTTGCTGGGATTACGGCCATGTGCCAGGGTACTCCGCTCCCTCTGTATTGTTTGGTTTTCCCAGTCAGTTGCCTTTGTAAGCAATGTTATAATCAGCCCCTTTTTACATATTGATTTTGCGCACTTGTGTGCAGTGCTATCTAGATGGGAACTTGCTGAGTTCTTTAGGATGCATAGTTAGATGTGAAATTAATCCGTGTAGAATAGCATTTGGGAGCCTGTGTATCCTAAAGGCTTCCCTGAGTGATTCTGGTCTGTAGTGAGGGCTGAGAACTACTGCTCTAGATTTTATCTTTGGGCACAGTTGAAGGCTCGCCCGCCTTTTCACTTTGCAAGCATAGAATTATACCCATAAACAGCTGGTTGCTGAAGACACTGCGTCAACATTCTGGGGGCTGAGAGACTCTGAGAATAGTTGTGTGTATGATCTCTCAGAGGAAATATTTAAAAGTAGACTAATCACTAGACAACACCTCTCTAGTGCACCTGCCCCCTTTGTCCTTGCTTTTACTTGAAGAAGGGAAGAATCAAGAAATGAGGCCAATGAACTCAGGTAGAACAGGGGTGGTTTATGAGTTTTAAATTATCAATGGTGATCAATTGCTGGTGGGTGCCTCAGCAGACAAGGAGAATGACTGGAAGGTGCACAGGAGCTCTGGGGCTAAGACCGCTGTGATCAATTAGTGATGTCTGCCAGAATTTGTCCACCAGCCATCATCAAGGAAAAGCAGTTGTGCAGAGATTGAGCCTTGCAGTAATTGAGGAGGGGATCTAAAGTTTGTTGGTGGCTAGCCTAAGAGACAAATTTTGCAAAAATTAAGTAAACAAACAAACAAATACTTTTAAGTCTCATTTCCTTCTCTCTGTTCCAAAGCATGAGTCATATTAATTTGGGGGTCAGTGTGTTCTTCTTGACTGGCAGAGTGAGCTCTTGATCCTTCTCAGTCAGGGAAAGAACATGAGCTGGAGTTCAGACTTGCTCTTCTCTGCAGATATGGTCTGGGAAAAGCCACCGAGACACTTTGTGCCTCAAGTTCTCTTTGTAAAAATGGGGATCATGTCTATGTCATTGGGAGAAGGACCCGGCAACTCACTCCCCAAAATTAATCCACCATTAAAAACCCTATGACTAGCAGAGCAGCCCTGACAACAGTGTTTCTCCTGTTGTATGTAGGGTCGCTATGAGTTGGATACTGGCTCACAGCACCTAACAACAACATCTATGTCATATGTTAGTTGTGAGGGGTGGTTTTAAGTATTTAGCATTGTCCTGAGCCAAGCTGGTAATGGTTGCTTTATTATTATTATTATTATTATTATTATTATTATTATTACTATTGAAAAGTAAAACAACAATCATCATGAAGCAGTTTACACATAGACCTGGTTTAGAAAATCCCGATATGGGTTTGTTATTGTTGTTAGGTGCCGTTGACTCGGGTCTGACTCATAGCAACCCTATGTACAACTGCTGAAACACTCCCCAACACTGTGCCATGCCCGGCACTATTTTTAGTGCTTCTCTGCTGTCCATAGTGTTTTCAATGGTGGAGTGTTTCAGGAGTGGGTTGCCAGGTCCTTCTCCCTAGCCTGAAGCACCTGGTGTTCCCAGGTGTTCTCCCCTCTAAGGATTAACCAGACCCTACTTAGCTTCTGACACCAGGGGGATCAGATCCTAGAGTGCCATGGCTGCAGACAGATTTGGGCAGGTGTAGGGACTTTGTCTCCCATTGAATTAAATGACTGGAAATTTGAGCCCATAGGATAAGGTGACTCAGGACATTTGGGGGATGAAAGCTTGTGAGGGTGTTAGATATCAAGGTTAGGCAATGAGAATGACTGTGACAGTTGGAATAGGATGAAAACACAGGCTGAGTTTTGAGACCAAGAGAGGGAATCATGCCACTTCCTGAGAAACTAGAGAGCAAGAAATGGCAAAACAGACTCAGCTACTCTGAATGTGGTTATGTCAACTATGAAAATACGTTTGCCAGTCACAGTGCTATATGTCAGAACCCTGTTACCTCTTAGCCCGTGAGAAATAAATAGAAATATTTTTGAGAATTCTTCTTTCACCCCAGTCAACAAACATTCCATAGCAAACTAAGAAAAGAGGGCAGGGCGTGAATTCAAAAAGCAAATTGTTCTCAACATAGCCTGGAGTCTGGTGTCTGCTTGAATTCTGAAAAGATTATTGACTCTTTTCTGCCTCTTTTATTAAATGTCATAGCCATTTAAATGTCATGCAATTTACCAGGACACAGAGAGCATAGTAAGAGATGCTTGTGATAAATGTGTTTTGTCTTTATTTATTAATGACACAAAATGGCAAGTGATAATCAAAGCGGTGACTTATGAATGATGGCCAGGATAATATTTCAGAGGAAAGGAGCATTGAGGTAACTATAATTTTTACAAATGAGGAAACTGAGGCTTAGGTGAGGTGGTTTTGGAGTTTTCATCTTGTTGTTATGTTTTGCTCAAGTTTTTTTGGAAATATGTACAAGTGGCAAGATTTGCCCTTTCAAAGATTTGCAAGATGAGTTTTGACAAATCAGCACAGTTGTGTAACTAACAACGAAACTATAGAACATTTTCATCACTGCAAACAGTGTCCTTGTGGTTTTTGCGTAGCCAGTTATCTCTTCTCACCCCCAGCCCCTAGCAAGGACTGATCTGGTTTCTAATCTGCTCTTTGTCTTTCTAGAATGCCAGATAAATGTATTCAGAGAGTAGTAAGTGCATTTGTTTCCACCCACACAACGCTTTTGAGATTCATCCATTTTGTAACCTGTATTAATGCTTTATTACTATTTTTAACTGTTGCGTTGTATTCCGTTATATTAATATACCACAAATGATTTGTGCATTCACCAGTTGATGGACATTGGCATTGTTTCTATTGTCTGCTGATAAGAAATAAAACTTCCGTGCACATTTATATGCAGGTCTTTTGCAGACATAGGTTTCCCCTTTTCTTGGTTAAAATAATAGGAGTGGGGTGAAAGGCGAAAGCCTGACTTTACTAGGAACTGCCAAAGACTACCATTTTGCACTCCTGTAAATAATCGGTAGGAGGCTCCCAGTTGCTTTCCACTCTCCATAGTACTTTTTACTTTAGCCATGCTAAGATGTATATGGGCTGGGTTTTAGCTTAGTTGGTAGAGTGCTTGCTCTGCATGCTCTGAGGCCCTAGATTTGATCCCCAGCACCACAAAAAATGGAATAAGGACCTGGCAGCCCACTCCTGAAACAATTGAAAACCTTATGATTAAACAGAGAAGCACTGACATAGTGCCGGGCATGGCACAGTGTCAGGTAGCGTTTTGTTCTGTTGTATGTAGGGTTGCTATGAATCAGTCCCGACTCAACAGCACCTAACAACAACAACAACAAGTATGTAGTGTCCATCCTGTGGTGGTTTTAATTTGCATTTCTCTAATGACTCATATTTTGTTTCTATTATGTGTTTATTTGCCACCTATATCTGTCCTCTGACTAAATGTCTAATTCAAGCTTTTACTCATTTAAAAAATTATATTGCATGCCTTAATGTACAGATGTTTTTAATTTTGATCAAATCCAATTTGCAATTTTTTTCCTGTTATGATCTGTGCTGTCTGTATCTTAGCTAAGAAATCTCTGCCTACCTCAAGTTTTAAAAGATTTTCTCTTACACGTTCTTCTAGAATTTTTATACATTTAGCCCATATACTTAAATATACACCATTTCAAATGAAGTTTTACATGTTGTTGTTGTTAGGTGCCGTCGAGTCGGTATCCAACTCATAGCGACCCTCATAGGGTTTTCAATGGCTGACTATTTCGGGATTGCCTTGGGAGTGGATTGCCAGGTCCTTCTCCCATTTTTGCGGTGCTGGAAATTGAACTCGGGACCTCAGAGACTGCAGCCCAGCAATCTACCCACTGAGCCAAATCCCAGCCCGAAGTTTTACATGGTGTAGGAAAAAGGGTCAAGTTTATTTATTTTATTTAGCCTATAAATAGCCAATTAGTCTAGTGCTAATTTCTGAAATGATGTTTTATACATTGAGTTACCTTAGCACTTTGATTGAAAGTCAATGAATACACACACACACACACACACACACACACACACACACATCCTAAAACAATCAGCCATTGAAAACCCTATGAGGGTTGCTATGAGTTGGACCTGATTCAACAGCACCTAACAACAACAACAACAAATGTGTATATGTGTGTGTGTGTATATATATATATATATATGTTGTTGTTAGGTGCCATTGAGTCATGTCTGACTCATAGCGACCCTTATAGGGTTTTCAATGGCTGACAGTTTTGGGATTGCCTTGGAAGTGGACTGCCATGTCCTTCACATATATATATATATATATATATATATATATATATATATATATATATACACACACACACACACACACACAACTGTTTTAGTCTCTCTATAGTTGACTTTTTAAAAGATTCCACATATAATTGATATTATGCAATAGTTTTCTTCAGTGTCTGGTTTGTTTCACTCAGCATAACATCTTTCAGATTCATCCATGCTATGGAAAATGGCAAGATGTCCTTTTTAAAGGCTAAATAATATTCTACTCTATATATGCCAGTTTCTTTATCCATTCATCCATTGGTGTACATGTTGGGTGTTTCTATATCTTTGTTATTGTGAATAATTCTGTGACGAAGGTGGGAGTACAGATACCATTACAAGATGGTGATTTTATCTTCTTTGGGCTTATACCCTGAAGAGAGTTTGGTAGCTCATATTGTAGTTATATTTTTAGTTTCTTTAGAAACTTCCCTACTGTTTTCCATAATGGCTGCAATAATCTACATTCCCACCAAGAGTGGACAATAGTTCCCTTTTCTCCACACCTTCACCAACATTTGCTGTCTTTTGGCTTTTTGATAGTAGTCATCCTAATGGATGTGAAGTGCTATGACATAATGGTCTTGCTTTGCATTTTTATAATGACTAAAAATGTTGAGCACCTTTTTATATACCTTTGGCCATTTTTATGTTTTCTCTGGAAAAATATGTATTCAGGTCCTTTGGCTTTTTTGTTGTTGTTGTTGTTGTTCAGTATTGGGAGCTGGCCCCAGGGCCAAAATATGCCTTTCACTTATTGTAGTCTACTTTCAAATAATAGAATATAACCTTACTTTTAGTATAATAACTTTACATCCACATACTTCCATCACCTTCCTTCTTTCCTTTGTTATTATTTTCATATACTTTATTTCAACATGTTATAAACCTCTTGGTACATTATTATTTTACCTTAAACAATTTCTTTTTAAATAGCTTTATTAAGGTAAAATTTGTAGACAATAAAAGCACCCATTTTAAATCTAGTTGTTTGAATAAACAGACATATATTTGGTTTCCACTTTGTGGCTATGGGAATACTGCTGCTACGATTATTCATGTACAAGTCTTTGGATAGATATATGTTTTCCTGTTTTTTGTTTGTTTCTTTTGGTGAGGCCTTTCAGACTGAAATTGTCAAGTCTTGTGACAAGTATATGTTTAACTTGCCATGCTAGGTGAAACTGCCAAACTGTTTTCTGAAGTGGTCATACTATTTCCATTTCTATTAGCAGTGAATGGGGGCTCTGGTTTTTCCATATCCTTTCTGAAACTTAATAATTTCAATATTTTTTATGTTGGGTCATTCCAGTGATTGTGTAGTGGTATCACATTGTGCTTTTAATTTGTATTTCCCTGATGACTAATAATTTTGAGTGTTTTTGTATGAATTCAGTTGTTATTTGTATTTCTTCATGAATCTTATTTAATGAAGTATCTCTTCAAGTGTCTTACCAATCCTTAATTTGGCTGTTGGTCTTTTTAGAATTGAGCTATAAGAGGGCTTTTTCTTTTTAAAATATATCCTGGATATAAAAACTTTTCTTTGTTGTACCTACTGTTAATCATGCCCCATGAAACTTTGCTTTGTATATTGTATTATGTGAGGGATGATCAAAAGATATGGTGAATGTTTAAATTTAAAAACTTTTATTAAAGTAGAAGAAATGGTATTATTAATCTCCCTCAAAACACTCCTCCTGGCTTCACACACACTTATGCCATCCTTCTTGTCACGCTCTGAAGCAGTTCTAGAAGTCTTCTTTTGTGTGTGTCTTCAGTGCTGTTGTGTGGCTGCCTTGATGTCCTGAATCGATTCAAAATGTTTGCCTTTCCTGGTCATTTTGACTTGGGAGAAGACCCAGATGTTGCACAGTGCCAAATCTGGTGATTAAGGTGGAAGAGGACACCCTGCAATGTTTTTATTTGACAGAAATTGACGTGTGACATAGAATATTGTCATGATAGAGGATGAAACTAAAAATATTCACAAAACAGGCTTTCCAGAACCTTCAGAAAGTGGCAAGAATGTCAGGATAAATGTATTCGAAACCAGAGGGAGTATTTCGAGGGAAATTAATTGCAATGTGCCTTTTACTGCGATATTTTTTAATTTAAATATTTGTTGTATTTTTATCACCCCTCATATATCTCTAGAAGTTTCATTCAGTAATTTTTTTTATTGCAACATAAAACCACATGGCATTCCATGCACAGTGGTACACACTTGTAGTCCTAGCTACCTGGGGGACTCAGACAGGAGGATTGTTTGAGTATAGGAGTTCAAGGCCATTCTGAGCAACACAGTGAGACTTCATCTCAAAAACAAATTTAAAAAAAAAGCAACATCAACAACAACAAAAACCCACATGGCATGAAATCTACCCTTACAAAATTTTAAGTGTACCATACAGTATTATTAACTGTACACACAGTGTTGTACAGCAGATATCTAGAATTTTTTCATCTTGCATGCCTGAGACACTATACCCACTGAACAGCCACTCTCCAATTCTCCCTAGCCCTCAACCCTGGCAACCACAATTCTACTCTCTGCTTCTATGGGCTTCACTAATTTAGATTCCTCTATAAATAGAAATCATGCAGTAATTACTCCATCTATGTCTGATTTCTTTCACTTAGCATCATTGCAGTATTACTCCATCTATGTCCCACTTATTTCACTTAGCAACATATTCTCAAGGTTCATCTATGAGGTAGCATATGATGGGATTCATTTGGTTCTTTTCTTACATCTTCCATTTTCTCTTATGTCTTAAATAGATGAAGTAATTTTTAATAGCTTATTTATAAACAATATCATCTTTACCATTTCTATTGGTTGGTTTCTATTTTATTTTCCCATTTATTAATTGATTTTAAGACCTCTTTGTCCTATTGGTAATTTTTGATTACACATCAATCATTGTGAAAATTACACTTTTGAGTGATCTTATTGTTTTTTAAAGACTATAGGGCTTTGTTCTCTTTCACAGGTAAGTTATATGGAAATAGTTAGATCCTTTTAAGCTTTGTTTTAAAACTCTTTTAGGGTAAATCCAAGTTGTTCTTAGCTCTACTAAAGGATAATATTTTTCTGAGGTTTCTGCTCAATGCCATATGTATTATGAGGGCTTTTCTTTTTGGCTGGTGACAGTACTATTTCCAGTTATATGTGGATTCTGGGAATTATTCAGCCTACTGATCTTTGGCTGTTCTTTCCCATCCTTATATAGTTTTCTCTCACAGATACTCAGCAAAGACTCAAAGGAACCTCTCTGGGACTCTGCCACTGTTCAACTCCCATCTCTCATCTTTCAGGTGTGCAGTCTTACAATTCTGGGTACATTGGCTGCTCCAATCTCTGTCTTCTCACAAAGAGAGAATGCTGCCTTCTCCCTGTTCTGCATTCTGGAAATTCTCTCTTGGCAGTGACCTGGCAGAATCACACAGCTCACCTCATTTGTTTATCATGGCAGGGAGCACAGTAAGAGACCTTCAACTTTCCAATGTTTGAAAATCACTTTTTTTTCATAGCGTCTGTCCAATTTTTTCTACTTGTTCATGATGGAAGAGCAAACCCAGTTCCTGTTACTCCATCAAAGCTAGAAGCAAAACTCTCCATTGGAAGTGTTGGTTGAGCTGAGTGACAAGATCTTCCATATATTCTAACACGACAAGACTGCTGGGTAAAATGTGATTATAGAAGGCAGCAAATGATGCAGACAAGGAGTTAGGAGTCGGTCATTAAAATCTAGGGCAGATATCACTTTTAACGATAGATGTGAAAGGAAGTGGTTGAATTCTGGATTTAGAGAAAAAATAAACAAGATTTGCTGATTGCTCAGATGTTGAACAAGAAAGGAAGGGAGAGCTAAAGGACGACTCTAAGGATTTTGGCTCAAGTAACTGGAAGGATGGGAGGCCATTGAAAATAACAATTACAATAGAGTGTTAAGGAGGAATTGTGGGAAGAATGGGTTCAAGAAGGAAGGATAAAAGAGAAAGCGGACAGTCAGGAGTGACAATTCTCTCAAAGAGTTTAGCAAATCACTTTTCACTATTCAGGGGACTCACAATCTACTTGGAGAGAGTGAGAGGTGCGTAAGCTGATAATCACGTGAGAGTAGGGATTGCCATGACAGAAGTTTCTAGACTTGCAGATCGAATTTAGTGGGAGAAGAAAGGAGGGATCTCACGGATGGTGATGCTGGACCTGCAGGGTGAAGGATCGGGGCTATTTCACTGGAGAGAGGAGTGGGACAAGGGTGTTGCAGAAAGAGAGAAGAGGATGGGGTAAGTTCATAGCTGGCAAAGGCCTCAACACTCTCAGAAAATATTTAGTAAGTCTCCATAGCTCAGGCTGGGGTGGCTACAGGGATTAGAGAAAAAGCAAAGAGATAAAGACTGGAACAAGAATAGAGGGGTACCTCAGCACTCCACCACCATCGATTCTAGAAGGGTGGTGAACTGCGGGCTGGTTCAAATGCCAAGCAGTCTTTCCCATTTGAGATAGTGTAAATATATTCGTTGGTTCTGGCACCACATTGAGTGGCTAATTCAGACACACGTGTGCCACTCACATACTTGGCAACAAGTTCTTTTGTAAAAAATTCAATGGTTGTTCTTGCTGTTTTCCTCTTTCCTTCACTTTTAGTGCTAGAAAGTTTCTTGGGTGCCATGAGGACCATATGGTATATTTTTGTATTGTTGTTGTTGCTGTTAGATGCTGTCAACTCGGGACCGACTCATAGCTACCCTACGTAAAACAGAATGAAATTCTACCCAGCACTGTGTCATGCTCAGCACTATTGTCAGTGCTTCTCTGCTATTCATAGCGTTTTCAATGGTTGATTGTTTTTTGGGAGTGGGTTGCCAGGTCCCTCTCCCAAGCCTACAGTACCTGGTGTTCCCAGGCTGTCTCCTATCCAACTACTAACCAGGCCAGACCCTGTTTAGCTTCCAAGATCTGAGGGGATCGGACTCCATGGTGGAATGGCTGCAGGCATATGTATGTACAGATAGGTTACAACAAACAAACATAACATGGGATCATGAGCACAGTTCCAGGACAAGTCATTAGTGCTTGAAATGGATGTGAGGTGAGGTCTTCCCCTTTGTTTCACCTGGAACTGTCACAGGGTAAGCGTGGTGTCTCATACAGGTTTTAGCACCGTGGTCCAGTCTTGTACGTAGCGATTCATTGCCTTCCTTCTTGTGTCTACACCATCCTTGCAGGACACTCTAGGATCTTTCCCTCGATCCCTCCTTGTATGTCTAGCCAACAGGTAAAAAGAGAGGCTTGGCTGATTACATAAGAGATTTCAAAGGTGAAATGTGGAATTGGTCAGCTTCACTTCTGCCCATACTCCATTGGCCAGAATGAGGGATACGGTCCCAAAATAACTGCAAGGGAGGCTGGGAAAGGTAATGTTCCATGTGCCTGGAAGAAGAAATTGGGTCTGTGAGCATCAAGACAGCCTCAGCCACAACAGATCTCATTCGGTGGTTAGAGGATTAGAGAGTTAATGTGCACAAAACATTCAGAACATGGCCTGTTCAGGGGCATCTGTGTTTCCGGGTAAGTTGGGAGAGAAACTCCTCTGAGTTTGCCCTGTTGCTGCTTCTGAGCAAGGATGTTCTTCTGAAGCCTCTGTCAAACCCAACAGCTGGCCAGAGAGTACTGTGAGCCCCAGTGCCCGCGGAGGCCAGCCAAGGATGCAGGTGTCAGCGCCAATCCTGTGTGGCACATCCTCATGCTTTGTTTAATCTGGTTCCCTGGGTAGGGCAAGTTTTATAAGCAGGTGTTCTGGTTAATTAGGTGATTAATACTCTTCAAATTGGAGAGCCATCTCCCTAGTGACAGTTCTTGCTTTGCTCGAAAATGAGACAAATCTTTATGGTATAGGTTGGAGAGGGCTGAGGAGGCACTCGTCTGTCTGCCAGGCCTCTCAGGTCAGGACTGGGGCTCTGAGGACCAGGAGTCTGACCCCCAACTGGCTAAGTAGCCCTGTGAGGTACCAGTTTAGGAAAATGAGAGCTCCCCAGGTTATCTGGCCTCTTCTCAGACTGAAGCAAAATTGATCTGGGGCCATACTCCTGGTTCCTTCTGGGGATTCCAATCTGTGTGACCTCCCAAGGTCAGAGCCATTGTCTTTTCACAGAGCCTCCAGTCTCTAAAGCAAGGAGACCAACCCATAGCCAAGGACAAACAGGGTACAAATCAGCTCACTTCCCTAGATTGATTTTCAAGCCAGTGGAAACGTGCCTCAAAGTCGCTCATATCCCATTTTCACAAAGCCCGTTCTCCACCCCATGTGCTATTCCATTCCTACACCTTTGCCTTTGCCTTTGTTTTCTTCAGTGCAAGACCCTTCTCTCCCATTGCTCTCTCTAAATCCATGTATCCTTCAAAAGCCAGGCTGGGCTCCTCAGCCCTTTCAATCCAGCTTGACATGGTTTCTCTTCTGAATGTTTGTAGCACTCACTTATCGGACCTACATCAGTTAAGATTTAATTATATACCACATCTTTTCTCTTCTTTCATGTGTCTTTCTTTTGTCTTCCTAACTGGATTTTTGGCAGCTGTGTCTATGTCTTCTGCTGGGAATATATGAAGTTCTCAAAAAATATTTGTTTCATTGCTAAATCAAGCTGGCTGCCACCTTGAATTCAGGAAAATGGTGTTAATTTTCTTATACCTTAGGCTACACAACTGCAAACATGGACACTCATTTCTGTTCCTCACATGTTCCAGTTTTGTGGACCAGCTCTTTCTCCAGGTATAGTTGGCAAAATCCCAGGGAAGGACTATGATTGGCTCGTTTTAGTCATGTGCCTGTCCCTAAATAATCATTGTATTGAAGAAGGCAAGATCATATAAGAAGAAAATGTCAAACCACAGTTACATATTTGGAGTAGAAGATCAGCTAATACTTGTCCACTATGGGTGAATCTGGATTTGGGGAGCTTTTGTTTCTCTATTTTCTTCTCTATGATTGTTATTATTGTTAGGTCCTGTTGAGTCCGGTATGACTCATAGAGACCCTCATGGGGTTTTCAATGGCTGATTGTCTCAAGATTGTTTCGGGAGTGGACTGCGACATCCTTCTCCCATTTTTGTGGTGCTGGGGATAGAACTTGGGTCCTCAGAAAGTGCAGAGCAGCACTCTACCAAATGAGCTAAACCCCAGCCCTCTCTAGGATAGGTTATTTTAAATTACAACATTCATTCATCAAACATTTATCTAGTCAGAGTATATCCTGTCCCTTGAAACAGCATAATAGGCTCCCTTGAAATAAACTTTTATTGTTCATTCTTTCTCAAGGGAGGGGAGAGGAGCATTTGTGATAGAAGAAACAAATGGCCTTCCAGGTCCAACTGATGGTATTTTCCCCTCAGTCTTGCTCTCCAGAAATGACCTAAAATTCCAGGAACATTTAACAGGGATCAACGTCTCAATCTCAGGTTGAGGGGTTCCTCTTGTTTCCCTTCCTCCCTGTTCACCTGCTCCCCAAAGATCTATCTTGGTAGCCCAGTAAGGTGCTGTCAGTTTCAGGTTCTTTGGTGGGAAATGGATAATACAACTCAGAGGAGTAAAGAAAGTCTAGCAAAGGGGTCTATGGAAAGCAAAGGCAGAACTGGGAAATCAACAAGGGGTGGGAACTACCTAAGGTTTAGTAACAGTGGGAAACTATTTCTTCTACTCCTGTACTCTGAAAGGAAAAGAGGATGGGAGTGGTTACCAAGGAGACAGACTTCTGGAGAGAAGAGCGATGCTAGATGCACTTCCCCTTCACTAAGGGAAGGCCGCCATGCCAAACTTCATGCGGAGGAAGCCCTGGCCTCTCCCCTGTACTCCCCTGAACGAGTTCCCCATATGGTCAGACCCAAGGGTATACAGGTGACACAGTCTGTAAAGGTTGGCCTCCTGGGGAATAGAGCTGCTTCTGGAAGTGGGCAGAGAGTGGACCTGGGGAGTCCACCAGAGAATGACCAGCACAATTGATTAGTCTTGATGAAGCTGAAGTAACCATAGTGGAGGGCAAGTATAGTTTGCAAGAACATTCTGGAAGAATGTAACCTCCTCCTCTCCCAGAAGATTAAGTAACGCTGATCACAATAAACAAACCTGCCACAGGAGAATGCCAAATAAGCTAAGGGGTTGGGGAGGTCATTCATACAGTTATTCACTGAGCAGGCATCAAAGGCTTACTTACACTTCCAGCCATCGAGCATGCAAAAGTGGATTCAGTATCTCTGTGTGTTCGAAATGTTTTTATAATGAAATGTTGTAATGAATGGATTATACAAGCTCACTGTCCTCGAGAATCTAATAGTCGAGACCAGCAAGGATTCCTAGAGGAACTGACGGCTGAACTGACCCTTGGCCTGTCGGGGGATAGGAGAGTAGGACAGGGTGCTCTGGGAGAGGTATTAAGAGCTGTAAGAGAGAGTGCTGGAGATGAGCTGGCAGAGACAGAAAGGGCCTCCCAAATTCAAGGTGGCTTTGTCCAGTCTGAATTTTAGAAAGATCCTGGATCGTGGGGCAAAGGATGGGTTGGCCAAGCGGAAAAATGAAGACATGATGTCAGAGATAGGTAAGGGGAAGGAAATGAGCAATAACCAAGCGTGAAACTAGGCTCTGAACAGCGGCAGGAGGGGGGCCCAGATGCAAGAGTCTCGTGGGGAACCGAAGGCTGTGCTGTGACGGAGGGGAGATGTTTCCAGCCACGTTGCTTGCCTCACGCCCCACCCTTCTTTCAGTTGACCGCCCCCATTTTCCTTTGACTACAGAGCTCCTACCTGCCCAGCCAAATGCAGTTTTCATGGAACTCACACATCGCATCCTGTCTTCTCCGGCCAAATAGATGATCCTGTGACCCAAGCCAGTCCACGCAGTGGCTCCTTGCTGAGAATTTGGAAACGTCGGCACTAGCTCCTAGATTCTCTGGGGTCTAGTCTTTTTTAAAGCCCCCTCCTTCAGTGTTTTTGCTTAGATTTTGTATGTTCTCCAAGGCCTTATTAAATCATCTCTTTTTTGGGGGTGGGCTTCAATGAGCTATAGTTATTTTTTTATTATCTGCAACCAGAAAAATTCAACTCATTATGGCGGCCACATGAATGATAATACCTGAAGCAGACAGACAGAAAGCAGGTGGAAGAGAAAGTTTGAGAAGGGTTATCTTGAAGGCATGGGTAGGTCATTCGCTTTCAAGAAGTCTATGGAAAAGTAAAGTGAAATATATAAAAGTTGGCTGAGGAAGCTTTTGTGGAACTCGGAAAATCATACCACAGAGTACAAAGTTATCTTTGGCATGTGGACATAGAAAACTCTGCCCAACAGCCTGACCTCCTAAGGACTTAGCCAGATTTACCCAGGAAGGCTGACACATTCTGAAGATGCCCCAGATTTGGGGAGAGGAGGGGCAGAGCCCCATTCTCAGCATTGGAGCCCTTGGTCCTGGCTCTGGCCCTCTCACTAATTAGCTGGATGAGTTTTCACAAATGTCCACTGCTTTCTGAGATTCAGGGTTTGTTTTTGTTTTTGTTTTGTTGTTGTTAGTAAACTTTGAGAGTTAAATTATACTTGAGGTTCTCAAAGCATATTCCAAGAGGATTTTCAGTTAATATGAAGAGGGCTCACATATACTGGGAAACCAGATTCAACAAACCTGAAACAAGTTTCCTTAATGCAGGACTTCTCAGAGCCTTAAGTATGCTCCTCTGTGATGCAAATCTCCAATGGAGGGCAGTGAGCAGCATTTTTACCTTTACCCAGGGAAACCTTGTCCCTCACGAAGGAACAAGTGACATGAGTAGTCGTGAGCTGGTGCTTGCAGAGCTGCTGGATGAGGAGGGCGATTTCTGAGGTTCTTTCTTGCTGAACACTTCTGTGTGGCCAGGTGCTTTGTGTACCTCTTGCCTGTTCCACTTACCCGTTCCTTAAAGATGACCAACTCGGAAGGACCCCCATCCTTCGTTCTAAGGGGCTTCCTCCAGGAAACAGCACATCTGGATGCCTGTGAGGCCACTTAAAGATCTAGCCAGGCTAATGAAAGCCTCCAGGAGCTCTAATGGAAAACACAGTCTGTGCCACTTCCCACCGCCCCACCACGCTGTGTTCAGAGCACAGACCCAGGCCCAGCCTGAGGAGGTTGCAAAACAAGTGGCAGCACGCATGTATCTGGGAAAACAGACAACTCTGCTTTCCTGCTCCAGACAGCCTGAGAGGCTTTTGTGCCCTTGGGCCTTTGCTGGGTTCTCCCATCTGCCTCAGTCCTGGTACTAAATTGATTCAAGGTTTGGAGGGAAGCTTCAGAGGAAAGGGGAAAAGGATGTTTGGAGTTCTTCAATGCTGAAATCACCCTGTCGACCAGAGCCTAGACCTCCTCTGGCCACCAGAGGGCGATGACAGCAGCATCTGGGCAGAAAGCTAATCCCAACAAAACAGCAGTAAACTGCACTTCGTGTGTTTATGAATGATGCGGGGGTTGCGTGTGTGCACGTGTGTGTGCATATGTGTGTGTGTGTGTGTGACACTGAGAGTCTAGAGATGAGACTTTGAAAATCTGCTAAGCATAATGAAATCTGCACCTCTACTGTGTATTCACAGGCTGTAGAAAAGTAGCTGTAAGTTTCCTTGAAGAAAAACGAGGAAGGCGTCAGACCAGCGGTCATAAGAAACGGACACGTGTGCACGCGTGTCTGCGTATATGGATGCGTATGTGTGAAAATGGGAGAAGGGCCTGGCAATCCACTCCCAAGGCAATCCCGAAACAGCCATTGAAAACCCTATGAGGGTCGCTGTGAGTCGGATACCGACAGGACGGCACCTAACAACAACAACAATGTGTGAAAATGGAGGTGACTGTGTAGGTAAGAGTGGGTGTACAGGCATGAGTGTGTGCGTGTGTGCGTGTGTGCGTGTGACTGTGCAGAGCAGGGCTCATTCAGACTTCTCCAGTGCGAGGGCCCTCAAGGAAGTCTGGGAAATACTTCCTCCAGTTCCTGCCCTCTCCCCTTCAAACAAACAAACAAAATCATTCCTACAAGTATTTATGGAGCCCCTAACACGGCGCCCCTCCCCACCGGCATCTGGAAAAGCTCAGCCCGGCAGATTTCGAGCGGGCACTGGCAGAAGGAGGGCGAGCTGCTGGAGGGAGAGGGACGGATGCCTCGCGTGCGCGTGGCTGTTCTGCAAAAGCACTTTCTCTCCTCTAATGCTCCAAGCAACACGGGGACGTGGGTCCAGGCAGGGCTGTGGCTCCTTGATTTGAAGAAACAAAGGCTCGCAGGTGGCACGATCAGTCCAGAGTCACCCAGACAGGAAGTAGATGCTCAAGGATTCTGACACGGTGCTGTCAATCCAGGGGGCCAACTTCCCGCAGGCACTGTGACACTGGGTCTCCACACAGGCCTCCTCGCGACGGGATTCACCGGCAGCACCCCAAGGACATGGACAACCATTTTCTGTGTGTGACATGGGACGCTGTGGAGTACGTTGTTGTTGTTAGGTGACGTCGAGTCGGTATCCGACTCATAGCGACCCTCATAGGGTTTTCAATGGCTGTTTCGGGATTGCCTTGGGAGTGGGTTGCCACTTCCTGCTCCCATTTTTGCGGTGCTGGGAATCGAACTCGGGACCTCAGAGACTGCAGAGCAGCGCTCTACCCACTGAGCTAAATCCCAGCCCCGGAGTGCATTCGTGTCAATAAATTCTCTAGGAAGTAGTTGAGAATCTGAGACAAGAGTTCTAGATGTCCTAGGAATGAAGCGCCCACGGATAAAAGCGCCAGGGTTTAGCATTCCTAGGAGCTGTGTGACCTCGGGGAAGTCATTTCACTTCTCTGCGCTTTGGATTTTTATCGGCAAAAACGGGGTTACTCCGACTCCCCCTTTAGAGACTGGTGGGACTGTGTCCAGCTCAGTGCCAGAATAAAACAAAACAACAAAAAACGGTGCCACGTGACTTAGAGGTCTTTGGCTTCTAGGAGTGCGATTCACCGTTTCCTTCCCGAGGCCCTGCGGGTCGAGCCCCTTCGCCCCCGGGGTTCTCTTCCTCGCCTTCCCCTGCCGCCTCCTCCCGCCTGGCTCTGGGTTGCTCCAGCAAAGTTCCCAACTTAGTCTCCATGACGCGCCGCGCAGCCAATGGGAGGCGGAGCTGGCGATTTTGCGGGGGGCGGGAGGGCCGGGCCCCGCGTCTCGGGTGTCTGCCCTGCTCAGTGAATGGAGAGCGCGCGCGCCGGCAAGCTCGCCCGGCCGCCCCGTGCCCCAGCCGCCGCCGCCGCCGCGCCCCGGAGCCCGACCTCCCCAGGCGCCGCGCTCCCCCGCGCTCGCCCAGGTCCCCGTCCCGGCCCGCGGGCCCCGGGGGCGCTCGGCACCTGGGCGCGCCCGGCGATGCGCACCGGGGCTGCTCCAGCCCCTCCGATGGAGCTCCTGCCGCCGCCGCCGCCTCCCGGCGCGCCCTGCTCCGCCCGAGCCCCGTGCGCCTGAGCGCCGCGCTCGCCCCTCCTCCGCGCCAACTCCGCCGCCGGCTCCCCGGGCCGCCCGCGCTCCCCCGCGCGCCTCTCCGCGCTCCACGCGTCTTGCCCCGCCGAGGCGGCCTCGTCCGGGCGCGGGACCCCCGCGCACCATGGCCCCCGGGCGGACAGCGGCCGGCGTCGCCGCGCGCGCCCGCTGGGCGCTGGCCTTGGCGCTGGCGAGCGTCCTGAGCGGGCCCCCGGCCGCCGCCTGCCCCACCAAGTGTACCTGCTCCGCTGCCAGCGTGGACTGCCACGGGCTGGGCCTCCGCGCGGTTCCCCGGGGCATCCCCCGCAACGCCGAGCGCCTGTGAGTACCCCCGCCCCGCCCCGCGCGGGCCACCCACCTGGGTCCCACCGAGGGGCCCTCGGGCGCCAGATCCGTCCTCTCCTGTCCGCCGCGCTGGAGCAGCCTCTGCTCTTACTCTCTCCGGGTCAGACCCCTCATTCTCAGAGTTGGGGGGCTGTGGCTTCGGCCAGGTGTGGAGAGAGAAGTGTGGAAACCCGCGACGGCGTAGAGCAGAGCCTCTGGGGGTGAGGGCTCCGGCGCAGGGCCCGCTGACAGCTTCCTTGGAGCACGCGACAGAAGGCGGAGGGAGGCGAGAAAACCGCTGCCTCCAAGTCCTGGGTGGGGGCGAGGGGTCTGCGCTCATTTAAAAGGGAGACCCAGGGGAAAGCTGGAGGATGAAGGGGCGCTAGTGTGCGGAGACCCGAGAGAGGGCCCCGAGGCGGGCACAGGCTTGGCGATCCAAATGGGCCCGCTGCTGTCTGGCTGCCCTTGCAAGGAAAGTTGAGAGTGTGTCTTAAGGTCTAACTTCTGAGGAACCGGATGGATTTGGAGCGGGTGCTCGCAAAACCCGCCCTGCCTGGAGCGCTGCCTCGGAGATGCCAAGTTGCAGCCCGGGTGAATTTTTTATGGCTCGGTTATAAATGCCTCCCCAAAGGGGCCTGAGAATGGAAACGCTGACAGCCCTTTAACCGAGACCAAGCGCTATAATCTTACAAACCGCACTGGGCCTGGGATGCTGGGCTTGGCAGCTAGTGGAGAGGCGCGCGGAGAGTGGGGCGGATTGACCCTCGTTCTAACCCCAATTGTGCAACCAAATATTTACTTTTCATATGTCAACGTTTTGGAAGCATATATCATTTTGATACTCAGACCAAATTCAATACTTCGACTCCCGGGTGGGCTCCTCGGGGCTGGGGTGGGGAAGGGGAGCCCCCTTGGGAGGCCAGCCCAGGAGTGGGCGAGGGTTTGCTCCACAATGACAGACTCCCTCTATGCCTTGCTCTCCCTGTCACCGTCACCCTGTTCCCCACGTGCCTGATGGGCAGGCAGGCGGGATCTTCCATTCACCCTTTTCCACTTCAGGCTGGAAGAGGGGTGAGGGGAGGAGGTGCCTTAGGGTGTTTTTGTTTTTGTTTTTTCCTGTTAGTCATCTCTTACCACCCACCTCCTCTCCTCCACTTAGTCTGTGGTTCTGAGATTTAAAAGAAATGCCTGCCTTATTCTTGGTGCTCTCCTTGGGCTGGGAACACTTTTTCTTTTCCGTCCTCCAAGTGTAATGATTGTTCTATTGGGTTGAACCATACAGTCCTACAGGGTTCAAACTGAATCTTTATTAACACGTGTGGACCATCAGGCCCAGGGATGTGAAATGACTTGCCCAGGAAGACACAGCCAGCTGGTGCCAATAAAAGGGCCAAAAACCAGGTTTTCCCCCTTAATTCGGGGATTATGTTAGACCGTATAAGTGAAAAACTCATTGCAGTGATTTTTTTAGATACTTGTAAACTGAGTTCCCCTCCTCCTCACACCAACGCTGGTTGAATGAGTTAGTGAAATAATAACTGTGGCTACTGTTTAATGAATGCCTCCCCTGCCTCCATTTGTGTGTGTTATCTCTTTGATCTCTAGGACAGTCTGTTACTCCATTTTACAGTCAAGCCATCTTGTCATGTGTTCAAGGGCGTGTGGCTAGTTAAGCCTCTGAATTCAAGCCTGTCTCGCGCCTAAGCCCATGTACTTTACCACTCTGCTGACTCCTTGGGGCACGGGTCCATTTGGGCCATCACTGATGAACAGCTCATCCTGGGAGGGTCTTAGCATAGGCGGCTGTTGCTGCGGCTTTAGGGCATACCCTGCAAACACTCAGCTGGTTTTGACTTTGACTGTCTTCCCTGGGGTCGTGAGATGACTCCTCCTCCATCTTCAGCATCATGTTCTGGGTTTGGGAAGCCAAGGAGAGTGGGCCCTTCTCCTCCCGGTGCCGAGGAGGTTTTCAAAAGCTGCAGCCACAGCAGCCAGCCACCTGCCCCTGGGGACCTAGGCAGCTCCGGGCAGCCCATCTGCTCTACCATTGGAGAAACTGAGGGGTGACTGAGGTCCTGAGCTTTCCCAGGGGCCCTGCTGCAGTCACGATCACTGTCAGACACTGACAGAGTGGCAACTGCTTGCAATGTCTGTATGTCACCTGGCTGGGTTCTGGTCACTGCTCACACTCTGTCTGCATCCTGTGGGGCGATGGGGCTGCGGAGGCTGGCCTCTCACCTTGTCTCCTTCCCTCCTGAGACTGGAGATGGCCTTTAGAAGCAGCCTGAGTCAAGGTCACCGCCAGGTGTAAGGGCAGCCCACCAATAGCCACCTACCACCCCACCCCCGCTACCTGGCAGCTCGGATGGAACATTTCCATGGCACGTGCTCCTGACGGATGCTCAGCACTTCTACGCTACGCTCGGGATTTCTTCAGGGAGGAATTTCTAGTTCATTCCTCCCTTCATTCACTCAACAAACACTATTTGAGCTTCTACTGCATTCCAGGAACTGTGTGTAAAATCATTGCCTATGCAGAAGAAAGCCAGCACTTGAGCGAAGAGAATGTAAGCCAAGGGTGGAAGAGGGAAAGTTGTTGTGATGAACACGTGAACTTGGCCAGAGCTCATTTAGTCAGGGGCATTGATTGTATCAGCACAGCCATCCGCGGCTCAGGACTTTCTGAAAGCCCAGTTTCTGATGGCATGCGTTGAAACTGTGTTTCTAAGCAAAGAGGAGGCATTCTGTCCATTCTCTATTCCCACTACTTTGCCTCCCAGAGAGCCCCTTAGGAAGGTGGTGGGTATGTGTGGTTGTTTCCCTGGAAGATTTTGACTTCAGAAACTTCAGCGTATGATATTAAGGAAAACTTGTGTGTGGGCGAGGTGGTCCCCATTTGGACTTAGCTTCAGGCCTGGAATGGGGCCTGAATTATTTGTCATTAAGCCGGTATCAGAGTTGGGGGTCCAGGTTCCAAATTCCTCTCCCTAATGTCAGCATATCACACAGAAAAAGAAGTTCTCCTGTCTTTTGTAAACGACTGACAAGTTTTTCCCTCCTGGATGAAGAGGTGACACCCACAGGGAAGCTAAATAAACAGAGAGGAGCATGCAGGGTCATTTATTATCGGCGCAGCAAAGTTGGAGGCTGGGAGAGCAGAGGAAGTGAATGGTGGTGCTTGAAACAAAACATTTACCGTGGAGCACAGAGTAAACAGATGTCGCATTTGCCCTTCTGCGTACAAAAGGAGCCCACAGCTGTAATTCTTCTCCAACCACAGCCTCAGCCTGGCAACAGAGGCCGCAGATGAGAACGAACTCTCACGTGGGGCCTCCTCTCCCGGTCCTGCCCAGAGGCAGGCTGAGGGCCACGTCTCACCCACGGTGAGGTGGTGGCCTGAACAGCAGAGTGGGGGCAAGAGTGGACATCTTTGGTTTTTCGCTTGGCTCCAGAGCACACTGGAGACTGCTGTATTTAAATAAACATTTCCTGTTTGCGAAGGAAAGCGGGTGAGAGGCTGAAACGTGAGAATGTGGTAACTTAATTTTCTCCATCACTCCAGATGACGGCAAGCTTCGCTGGTGGTTGGGTCCAATAAAAACCGACACCACGTCATAGGCTTTCCTTTGCTTGACCACAGAGGTCCCCAGGTCAAGTGGGAGACTTTCCAAGATGCTCGACAGCCAAGCCCTGCATTCTGGTTCTCCCATCCCTCGGGGCCAGCTCAGAGGACCAGGGCGGGCTGGCGAGTCGGGGGTCTCTCTGGGCTGGCCGTGGTGATGTGGTCCTTCAGGAAAGCACAGTACTTTCCTGGATTGCCTATTGAGCGGGGGAAGGCATGTGCCTCCGGGGCGCTGTGCAACTCTGAACAATTTGCTGTGCCTTTCTGGGTCTCAATTTCGTGAAAATAGAATTCCATCATAGTCTTAGTAGTTTTCCACAGATAATCTATAGTTCACTGGTGAACTATCAGGATCTGCTTTCTTTGTGCCTAGAACAACACCTGGCACTCAGTAAGTTTTCCACAAATATGTGTTGAATAAAGGACTAATGAGCCTCAAAAAACGCAAATTTTTCTTTAGGTCTTACAAGGAAAAGACGGGCAATCGCCGATTTGCATTCTGGTGGATGGCTAAGGGCTTTTTCCCAGTAACCCATTACATGAGATATTGTTATCTAAAATTTGGATTTCATGAACTAAAATTATCGTCTTCCTAGAGTTCCTGAAGACTCCTACTGAGTGAGCCTGTCTACAGTCTGGTTGTTGAGCGTTGCTTAGCAACCTTGCAAAACTCCTACTGTGCATGTGCCCAGAAAAAGAGCTAGCAATCCTGAACACTTCCACCGCAGGGCTTTCTAATCAGGAACTCATCAGCATCACCCTGAGCTCTCTGTGGTTTTTGATTGCTGCTCTTCTTGGATTAATTGATATGTATTTGTAGGATAATTATTAAGTTTTGCTTTCGCCAATCATCTGGGGTTTCTATTAGTTCTCCTTTTTTTTTTTTTTTTTTTTGCCATTTCCATTGTTACTTTGTTTCTCTCTAGTTCTGTCTATTGTCACTGAGTTATTTCCCCCTAGAAAGTGAATGAAGGGTGAATGTGGGCTATGGGATCTTTTGGCTGGATTATGTGAGCAAGAAAGGCAAGGTTTCAGAGCCCTATGCTTTGCATTGTGCTTTGGTCCTGGGCTTCAGAGACAACCAGCTTTGGGTTTAAATTCTGGTTCTGCTGTGTGTTTGCTATTGCACCCTGGGTGTGTTGCTGTATTGCTCTGAACTGCCACCTTTTAAATCCCTTTGTCCATCATTTCCCCACCTGTAGTGCCTCGATGACAGTCGCATGGGGCTGTTCTGAATGCAGCCCAAGGCAGTCCATGTAATGTGCTCTACACGGTGCCTACTACATTGTTCACTCATTACCATTGCTGTGATTGTTTATCTAACTACAATGTATCCAGCTGCAAAATACGGATAATACACACTTCTATTTGGAAGGATTAAATGAAATCATGTCTAGAAGTGCTTAATGGTCCCTGTCACAAACTACTAACAATAGTGGCCGTGGCTATCATCTCCCTTTATTCATCTCAGCCCTGGCCAGCTGGGTGGTTTGTGATGCCTTCTCCATCGCAGAGCCCTGGCATGGGGGGAAAGTTTGTCATCTGCACATAGGCTGTGCCCAGTGTTCTCTTGCCTTGCCTCCTATCCCTCTCTTCTCTGAGTCCTGCCCCAGCAGCTAAGCCCAGGTTGGTTTCTGTTCCATAAAGAGGGGATTACACTTGAAGTGGTTTATATCTTTTCCATGGGTGTGCTGTGTTGTGGTCTATTTAAATAAGGAATGTATTTTATTTATTTATTTGGGGGATGAGTTTTCATGGAGAATTTTTGGTCCTGATTATTTCAATGCTCATGCTTTCTGTCTTTCCCTACCTATCTCCTTTTACTGATTTTCCATGTCTGCCTCCCTTACTACTTTTACTTGAAACAGCTGTATTTACCACCATACACCACTCTCATTATGTAAGGTGGTCCCAACCCATTTCAGAACTGCTGAAAAGAAAGAAAAAGCAGGGGTAGGGGGGATCTTTCCAGAACCACCGCTGATCTGGAGTGGGATCCGTGCAGAGGGTGCCCGCCCGCCCTCCTCAGTGTCTGTGCTGATTTTCCAAAGCTCTTCCTTATTCATTGTGCCCCATCCTTAAATGGAAATCAGCCTCGCCCAGGCAGGAAGCTCACACTAGGAATCCTCTGCCTCTGTGTCCTCAAGACCTGGACTGTGTTTTGTTACCACTGCCACAGCCCAGCTGCCAATGTGCTGAACTTTCTGCCTGGTCTGCAGAGTTGTGTTTGCATTATCCTATTGGTCCTGGGAAGAACTGGCCAAGGAATGTGGTTGCAAGTCCTCAAGACACCTGGGCAGGTGGTGCTTGCCTATAATCCCAGCAACTTGGGAGGCGGAGGCAAGAGGATTGCAAGTTCAAGGCCAGAGGCAGCCAGCATAATTTAGCGAGGTCCTGTCTCAAGATATAAAAAAAATAAAAAATAAAAATCTTAAATCACTAGGGGTGCAGCTCAGTGGTAGAGCACTTGCAAGGCCCTAGGTTCATCCCCCAATACTGCAACAAGAACAACAACAAAACATCTTCAAGACTGAGAAGATAGGAGGTGGGAAAAGCAATAATGTTTGTTGGTAAACGTGTGGACTCCACAGCTGGAAAGGGTTGAAATCTTGATGTTACCACTTACGAACTGGGTGATCTCAGTTTCTTCATTTGTAAAATGGAAATAATAACATCCCCTTCGTTGGCCTTGGATTATGAGCCTTGGATTAACTCACATCGACATCCTAGAGTATAGTGCATCCACCATAAATTTTCTGTCATTTTCCTATTGTTTCCTATTATCATTACCATAATTCTTGCTGACTAGATGACTCCTCCCAGAGCACACTCAGCAGAAGGCCTGATTTGGAAAGGTATCGATTGCCAGGGTTGAAAGGGGCCCCTCTGTCCAAATGCTAACCACGTGAAGGTGGTCTTCCGTTAACATAATTATAGGAGAAACTGGTCAGCATCCTTTGTTCAAATTACATCTAATGATGAGGAATTCAGTTCTTCCTAAAGCAATTTATTTCATTTTTAAAAATAGTCCAAATAAGACATTTTTTTCATGTGGGGGCTGAGCTTGTCTCCCATTCACTGTTTTTATATGGAACAAGTATCATCCTTTTCCCAAATTATAGGTTTTCAGAGATCTTATTGCTGTTGTGTTTCTCAACACCTGCCTAGCTGAGTCTTCTTCTTTCTTCCACAAACCTTCAAAATTACTTCAACAATTCTGTATTGTTAGAGTTTAGGAAAGGCCCTGCCCCCCTATTCTTGCTTCCTTCTGTCTAAATAGGTTCCATTTTTCTTTGACTGTTCAAGTTGAATATCCCTTATCCAAAATGCTTGGGACCAGAAATGTTTCAGATTTCAGATTTTTTTCCCCCAGATTTCGGGATGTTTGCGTACACATAATGAGAAACCTTGGGGATGGAACCCACATCTACGTGTAGAATTCATTTGTTTCACTTATACCTTATTTACATGGCTTGGAGGTAATTTTTTAGAATATCTTTATGGAATGGTGTGGAATTTTCCACCTGTAGCATCCTGTTGGTGCTCAAAAAGTTTTGGATTTTGGATTTTCAAAGTAGGGTTGGTCAACTTGTATTACTCAGGAGGAGACAGAAGATCTTCCACACCCTATCTTTGTTTTGTTTTGCTTTTGTTTTTGTTTGTTTGTTTGTTTTGCAGTACTGGAGGTTGAGCCCAGGGCCTTGCACTTGCTTGTGCTGCACCACTGAGCTGCACCCCCAGCCCTCCCCCCTCTTTTTTTTTTTTTACTTTTTACTGGGTCTCGCTAAATTACACAGACTGCCTCTGGTCTCAAACTTGCGATCCTCCTGCCTCTTCCTCCCGAGTTGCTGGGATTATCGGCGTGCGCCACCGCTCCCAGCTTCTTCCACAGCCTGTCTTATATGACCTCTATCAGTGCCTTGTAATTTAACCTTTCCGCTTTGGTCAGCCATGGCCTGGGCTGGCTCATTTTGACCAGGCTTATTTCCTGCCCACCTCTCCCTGTCTCCAGTCTTCCTTGCTATTATTGTCCCCCATCCTAGAGTTGTGCACTTGGCTTTTTGAAGGACAGGTGCAACATTTTACATTTGTTCTAATTAAATTTTGGCATATTATTTCATTTCGTTAGCTTCTCGGGAACATTGTCTATTCTGATTTCCCCCTCTAGAAACTTACTCACTCTTTTCCCTGTCTCCACTATTTATTTCCTCTGGAGTTTTAGTGAGCTTGCCCAGTGCATCTTTATCCAAGTTATCAGTATAAGCAGCAGAGTTCTCTCTCCTTTTTTCAAAGCCTTTCTATGGTCTAGGGTATTGGATTACATAAATGTATCATCCTATTTTTTCTGGCTACAGTGGATAAAAATGTTGAGGTTTTATTGGCCTTCTTTCTCTGGGGTTCCGATATTCATATTTTCCCTGAAGTGATTTCCAATTAATGCTGTATGCTTCAGTTTCCAAATAATGTTCTATGCTGAATTTTCTCTGAACTCTTGGTTTCTCATGGAACTTTCCAACATGACTTTAGCTTCGTCCTTGTCCTGTTAGGCTGGTGCCAGCGGCCCCACCAGCATGAGGTGTGAGGTGTGTGTGGGTGTGTGGCGGGGTGTGTGTGCATATGTATGTGTCTGTGCATGTGTGTGTGTCTCTCCTGGTAAATATTTTTGCCCGAGGCATCAGTCCATTCTCTGAGCAGAGCTCAGGTAGCTTCAGCTCTCTAAACACGATAATTTCCTTCAACCTCTTGGCTACCCATTGGCATGGGGCACACACAGTAACTTGAGAAATTCTTGGGACAAATAGGATGGAGGATGGAGGATAGAGAAGCCAGGCGTACAGGCTGCCCACACCTCTGTGGGTGACAGGAACAACCGTTACCCTCAAAACAACACGGAGCCCTGCCTGTGCTGGCCGGGCTCTCATGCTTTACATGCGTGAACTCATTTAATAGTCTGACAACTTCTCCAGGCAGCTACTGAGGCTGTCCTCACCTCACAGAAGAAGGAACTGTGTCAGAGAGATGGAGTCATGTCCCCACTTCGTAGCAAGAGAGTCAGGCGGTCTTGGAGCCTGCACTGTAACCACTGGCTGTATTGTTCCACCCCAGATCATTCAGGTTGGGCCCCTTTGCTGTCTTCCATATTCAATTCTCAAAGAATCATTAGAAGAAGAGGCAAAACAATCAGTGAGTCCGCTTGAATCTCTGAACACAGTTGGTGGATGGCATCTCAGAGGAATGTCAAGGACATGATCTGGGCCCCCGGAGGAAGAGAGCCGTCATGTCCAGTTTGGGGAAGTGGGTGGCATTTGAATCAGAGCTTGGCAGATGAACAGGGTTCCAACTGGCGTAAGTGGGGAAGTGGTACAGTTTCCCAGAAGCGTTATGGTTAAATGGCGCGAGCCCAATTTAAAGTGACCAGACCTGCTCTTTAGCACGTTTTCTTGAAGAAGAGCATTCAGAACGGAATCCCTCAGGACAAGCTTTATGGTATTTGCCAATACAACTGTGAAGATCACAGACAGTGGGGGAGGAAGTTGGGGTTTTTTGTTTGTTTTTGGATTTGAGGGGTGTGTCATTCAGCTTTCGTTGCTGTAATAAATACCCGAGGCTGGTAATACACAAAGAAAAGAAGTCTAGGTGGCTCACAGGTTTGGAGGCTAAAGGTCCAAACAATGTGGTGCTGGCTATGTTGAGCTGGCTGCGTCACATCGTGGTGGGGGTGTGCGTGAGAGGGGAGGTCACATTGTGACACAGGAAACTTGAAATCAGGGAGAGGCCAGTCTTGTTCTTTTAGACCAATTCACCCTTGTTAGAACTAACTGAGGTCTCATGAGTACTACATTAATCCCTTCCTACGGCAGTGCCCCCAATGAGCCAATTACCCTGTCCTATGCCTGCCTCCTAAAGGTTCTACAACCTCCCAACGCCACTGCACTGGGGACCAAACTTCAGCACATGAACTTTGGGGGATGTACTCAAGCCCTATCCAGAACCCAGAAAGGGGATAAACCCTCTTCAAAGAGTTCTAATGGACCTTGTTGACTAGTATTTTTTCCCCTCAAGTATCTGGTCAAATTTTGATAGATATTGCCTGTCTTTCTAGTTACATAAACCACCTGCTTTCTCTTAGTCCATCTTGGCATCAGAACCTGTCAGAACGGAATGCCTATGAGCTGCATCCTGCCTGGAATAGAAAGTGCCTGCCATGGCTTTGTCGCTGCTTGTGTGGGCTCAGCCTCTCTTGTCTGAAACACCAGCCTGGGTTCCTGACCTTTGATTCACTCTGCGCTTTGGCACAGAGTGCCCTATGCTTCCTGAAAGGCTGCCAGCACGTGTAGCTGCCCAGCTGGTCTCCCTCTGGAGTTCTTTGGCCTCCTGAGCTCATATCTGCTATCAGGGGTACCCACTCTTTGCTCTGCGACCCCACTGAAGCAGCGTGTGCTCTAACGCAGCCCGGTCTGCATGGCGTGGAGTTCGTGGCCAGTCTGCAGTTGGTGACTTGGCCATGGAATGGTGCATCCTGTCCATCTCCCTGAGCCTGATCTGCTCCTGGCTCCTGCCTTCACCCTTCTAGCTTGGATTCTTGCCCTGTCCTGCCTTCCGTGTACCTTCCCACAGCCTTGGTACCAAATTTGGACTGTTTACATCAGAGGTGGAGTCCTGCGATTGGATGTCAGGAGGGTCTTCATGGCGTGACCATTCATTGGAGACTGAAGACTTGCAACTGACTCATGGCTCTTTCCTGGAAAGAACCTTAGATTTCATCTTCATGGACGTCTGAAGTCTTTGAACATGTCTGGAGTAGCGTGTAGGGGTGCTCAGGGCCGGGCTCTATAAATGATGAAGTACTCGGACCTACTCCTGAACTCCCTTGACCCTAAGCACAGAATGGACAGATTATTCTGTAATTGAAAAATCAGAGTGATGATGGTTTCACTGGAGAGCTGCCCTGCTCAGAAATGTATTGCAGAAGCTTCTGGGTTATCTAGCACTTAGATGATGTTCTTTCTCCCCCTCTCCATCTCTGCCCAACTCTTGAATTTAGGTAGAAAGTATTCTGTGTATGGGTTTTCTAAGTGATGTTAGTGAGAATTAATAGGGAGTACAGTTTAGCTGTGAACTTAAATGAATAGAAAGACCTAGATTGAATCTTGGGTTGCAATCATTTCTAACTGCAGGACCCACATGAGCACCTTTCTGCACCTCCATTTTCTCCGCTCCAACCTCTGGAATGGTACAAAGAGCGCTTAGCTCATAGGGCTGATGCAAGGTTTAAATGAGATCAGACATCTGCAAGGGCCTTTTGAATTCAGTGCTATGTGACTATGTTGACACGCCAACCCACAATATCTGATTTAAACCACTAGATCCTATATCTAGAAGATGATCAGGGTATAGTTTAGACTCTTTCTTTTACATATGAGGAAATTTTGTTGTTGTTGTTGTTAGGTGCCGTCGAGTCCGTATCCGACTCATAGCGACCCTCATAGGGTTTTCAATGGCTGATTGCTTCCTGATTGCCCTGGGAGTGGATTGCCAGGTCCTTCTCCCATTTTTGCGGTGCTGGGAATTGAACTCGGGACCTCAGAGACTGCAGTGCAGCGCTCTACCCGCTGAGCTAAATCCCAGCCCCATGAGGAAATTTAGGAAGCTTAAAAGGCTTCCTCAGAGTCACTCTCGTCCTCCAACTGTCACTCCGGTTTCTTCTTCATTTAACCAAAGGTGTCCCTTACAGATGCCTCACACCAGCCGTCTCAGTAACCCAGTCAGGTGAGATCAGGGGACTTTTTGCCTCACTGGGTGATTAATAAGCGGCAGTGTCCAAGATAACAGGACTAAATAAGGCGTGCATTTTATTAGTTTTACCATCACTGTGACCAAATACCTGACAGGACCAGCTTACAGGAGGGAAGATTATTTTGACTCACAGTTTCAGAGGCTTCAATCCGTCATGTTTCTGGGCCTTCAGTGAGACAGAACATCATGGCGGCAGGGGCATGTGGAGGAGGAGGCCGTTCCCTTCATGGTGGATCAGAAGAGGAGAGGGAGAAGGAGAGGGGAGGGGAGAGAGAGAAATAGGAGGAAGAGGAGGAGGAGAAAAAGGAGGAGGAGGAAGAGGAGATAGGAATAAGATACCCCCCAAATCCTACCCCCAATGACCCACTTCCTCCAGCCAAGATCCACCTCCTAAAGTTTGAGAACCCCCGAAAACAGTGCCCCCAGCTGGGGACCAAGCCCCTAACCTCTGAGCCTATGGGGAGGACATTTCACATCCAAACCAGAACATGCACGAAGGACGGAGTTATGTAAGGGAGCCATTGTTTGAGTGTCTACCACAACATGGTATGAGACAAAACCTTCTCAGAACCAGGAGAGCTGAAAATAATCAGAAAATCATTCTGGACCACCCCTTTCCATCAAATGACTGACAAGGCAAATACTATCATGCTAGGTTCCTGGGGTTGATTTATGAGATGGGGCAAATCCTGGAACAATGAAGGAAACAGCATTAAGCCTTCAGGAATCACTGGTGAATGCAAGCCCCACTCATCCCTCTTACTGTGTACATATATGTATAAAAACTCACACATCATAAAAAGTAGTACAAGTGGAATTAGAAGAAACTCATGGGGAAAATATTAATCTGAGAACAATTGTATCCAAGAAAGCATTCAAGTATGCCTCCGCGGCTAGCTGGCAAGGAGCAGAAGTTCTGCGTTTTATTAGAGAGCTGCAGAGAACACTGACCTTATTTGAGAGGCATTTCATAAACGCTGACACACAGTGAAGCCCGTGGAGGCCACGAGGAGATGCAGGGCCTCCTTTGGGAGGCCAGCCTCCCCTCCCTCCTGGCTGGGACTGAACGGCTGGATGTTTCCCTAGAGGCAGTAATTCCCTTCCTCTTCTCTCAGGGTTAACTAAGCAGGAGGGAATTTTCCCTGGGGAGCAGGAGGCAGCAGTCTTTGGAGCGAAACTGGTTCTTTGGGCTGGGTTGCTTGAGAGTCGGGGACAGCCAGGGGAAGACTTGGCTATAGGCGGGAGAGGCCTGGGAACATGCTTTCGGCCAGAGAGTTTGTCCTTAGAGTCTGGCCTTCTGCAGGATGTGGTGGTGACTGTTTCAGAGGGTGGGTCTGAGGCAGCACTCACCTGGTCCTTTGGAATGGAAGACTAGTGACTGGGCGTGGTGGCACACGTCTGTAATCCCAGCTCTCGGGAGGCTGAAGCAGGAGGGTCACGAGTTCCAGGCCAGCCCGGCTACCTAGCAAGACTTTGCATCAAACAAAAAAACAGACAAAACCCTAATCCCAAAGAACAACCTCCCCCCCCTTCCCCAAATCACAATAAAAACCACAACAGAATGGAGACTCAGGGTTTGCAATAGCTGTGAGCCACACATCCACTCCATCTCCCGCTCGGAGCTGGCGCTTCCCTTCCCATCTGCTGCCAACTTACGAGTTCTGAATTTCTACCACAGAACTTCATTCTGTTCCTCCCCCTCTCCTCGCCTTCTTCCTTAACCAAGAGATTTTCAGGCTTTTGAGACATCTCGGAATCATGTGGCCTCCCCCCTTCCTTCCAGTCTCAACCCACCTTGAAGGATGCGTGTCGCGGAGAGGTAACCGGAGGACACCTCCGCTTCTGGTGGCTGTGCTCTCACGAGAAGATGCCCCACTTCCACTGCACGATTTGGGCTTTAGGAAGATCACCCGGAGCCATGAGGATCCTCTGCCAGCGTGGGAACTCAAGGGGACCAAACAGGGACCTGGTCTAGTCCAGAACATAAAGCGTGAAGTAGAGGCAGGGGGAGGAGAGCCCACAGGTAACCAGGGCTGCAGAGCATCCCCCCCCCCCCCCCAGGGCTCCCAGCACCAAAACGGTGGCTCCTTCGGGGCTGGAGAGGGAAGATCCCAGGTGAGGAAAACGGCAAGGCAAGCAGCAGGGGGAACCGGGGCCCCAGCAGGCACCCAAGCTGGGAAGGCCTGGCCTCAGGGAGCCTCTGCTGGTCCCCACCCCACCCCTGCTAATTACTTCACACCGCAAGATGGCACCCAGTCTGCTCTGTGTACTAGGCCACGGCGTGCGTTTGAGTACTTTCTGAAACATTCCCGAGAGCGTCCCCTGGCCTGTGCCCTCCTCGTGGGCTCTAGAAACGTTGCAAAGACCTGAATCTCTTCTGGGTTCTCTCCCGGCTGGAGCTGTGCTGACTCGAGTCGAGTCGTATCCAGCCAGGAAGCTCTCTTCCCGTCTGAAAAACAAGACACATCTCCTTCCAAGAAGAGCGCGCTACAGTTTTCTTTGTGTGCTGCTAACGAACAAAGAGGCCCCGTTGCAAAACAGCATTTCACGAGCAGAGCAGGGCTGATAGCACCTCTTGCCAAATGTGACTGTGTGTAGTCGTGTGGGGGGAAAAGCAGCTTTGTCAAGAGGAGGGCTGAGGGAGGCGGCTCTGGGGAATTTTTAGCAACTGCAGCATGGTGGAGTGGAAAGAATGCTTCCCTGGGAATTTAGAGACCTAGCTGTGCCTTTGGCACGCTTTGTGACCTTGGACAAGTCACTTGACCTCTGTGAGCCTCAGTTTCCTCACCTTTAAAAGGGATGAGGGGAGTAGACTGGATGATAGCCAAGGAACCTTTCAGCCCCGTGCATCTTCACTTCTGGGGGCTGGGATTTGGGGTTTAGACCTGAGCCAACATCCAGCAGACCCAAGGGGTTTCCTAGAGGCAAGAGAGAGGCCAGGACAGCTGCTTCAGGGAGTGGCTGATCCTTGATTAAGGCTCAAATAATTAGCTCAGCTCCACAGTAAGCCTTCTGAAATTAAGAAGAAAAAAGATGTTTAGTTTCAAAAATAGCAGTCGATGTTTCTTAAAACTGATTGGCTTGGCGTTTTGTAGGTTTTATACAAAGATATAATTTCCCTTCCTCTAGAGCACAGCAGTTTGGAGTACTAATGCTGGAGTTGGCGTGACCGGGGTCTGAATGCCAGCACCAGCTAAATAATCTCGGGCATGTTCTCCACCAGTAACCTGCTCCCCTGGCTTACTGGGAGGATCAAGTGAGGTAATCCATGCCAGGCTTAGAGGACACAGTGCCTGGCATTAGATAACCATTGCAAAAGCTATTATTCTAACTACATTTGTGACTTTAAAACCTACCTCAAAGTGTGGTGGTTGTAAAGCAACAACCATTTTATCCTTGGTCAGGATGGTGGGGATGACTCAGGCAGGATGGCTTGTCTCCCCATCCTAAGAGCTGAGACATCAGTTGGCGGGTCTGAAATGACAAGAGGATATGGTAAAGGCTGGTACTCGAGTCCTCTGCAGGCTGTTCATTCACATGCCTGGTACCTTGGCTGGAATGGCCAGAGGCTGAGCTCAGTTGAGACTGTTGACTACTGTCTATACATGAGATGTCTCTGAGTGGCTTGAGCTTCCTCATAGCATGGCGACTTCAAAGCAATTTCATTTTTTTACTTGGAGACTCAGGACCCCAAGAAGAGGTGTGCGGCAACTTAGAACAACTCAGAAATTTCATTTTTAACAAACTAGACTTAGGAGCTAGTCCAGGTTTGTGTGTGGGGCCATCTCTCCAGTGAAGAAGCCTCTTCTCAGAAGCTATGTTTAACATCTCCACAGCCACATAATTATCAGTGGTACATTCTGCAATATAGAATCTAAACTGTTAATGAGATTAGAAGTTTCTTGTGGGCAAGAGCCGTGCATTTCTCTATAGAAACTTAGTACAATGCTTGTGAAAGTAAGATGAAGCTAACACATTCTTAAAAATCAAATTGTGTTGTATAGGCAGCAGGTTTGATGAAAAAACCCTGAGCTTTAGGGCCAGAGATCTGAATGCAAAAGTCTGAATTTTAAATGGGCCTTTCTGCAAATTACTTATCTTGCTCATAAAAAATAGAGACAGTGGTACTTTTTGAAGGAATTAGGGGTCATATATGGAAAATACCCAACACACAGTTGATTGTTGTTGTTTTTGTTAGGTATCATCAAGTCAGGTCCAGAGTCAACCCTCTGTACAGCACATGAAACACTGCCTGATACTGTGTCATGCCTGGCACTATTGTCAGTGCCTCTCTGGGATTCATTGGGTTTTTAATGGTGGATTATTTTGGGAATGGATTGACAGGTCCTTCTCCCTAGCCTGCAGCACCTCATATGCCCAGGTGGTCTCCCATCCAAGGACTAACCAGGCCAACCCTGCTTAGCTTCCAACATCAGGCAGGATAGGATGCCAGGGTGCTATGGCTGCAGACTTTACAATAGATGCTCTAACTAAATTTTGCATACTTGGGAGTCCTGTGGCATTGTGGCAAGCACACAGATGTTCAAGTCAGATAAATTTGGCTTCAAATCCCATTACATGTGTGGCTGTAGATAGGTCCCTTCAGCTTTTTGAGTCTTAGGACCCTCACTAATAAAATGAATACTATAGTAACTACCTTTTAGGAATATTATGAGCATAAGGAATATGTCATTTAATTCATGACATGAATTCATACATGTCACTTATGTCATTTTAGCTCAATCTCTGATACATGTTGTTGTTAGGTGCCGTCCAGTCGGTATCCAACTCATAGAGACCCTGCGTACAACAGGCGAAACACTATTGTCACTGCTTAAAAATCTGCTATTCATAGGGTTTTCAATGGTGGATTGACATTTAGGAATGGGTTGCCGAGGCCATCTCCCAATCCTACAGCACCTGATATTCCCAGGTGGTCTCCCATCCAAGTACTAACCAGGCCCGACCCTGCTTAGCTTCTGAGATCTAAGGGGATCAGAAGCCACAGGGCTAAGACTGCAGGCTCTGATACATAGTAGGGACTTACTCTATGTTGTTGTTGTGAGGTGCTGTCAAGTCAGTGTCCAACTCATAGCGACCATATGTACAACAAACAAAACACTATTATCAGTGCTTCTCTGCCATTCATAGGGTTTTCAATGGCAGGTTGATTTTTGGGAGTGGGTTGCCGGGTCCATCTCCAAAGCCTATAGCACCTGGTGTTCTCAGGTGGTCTCCCCTCCAAGTACTAACTAGTCCTGAGCCTGCTTAGCTTCTGAGATCTGACGGGATCAGATGCCACAGTGCTAGGGCTGCAGGCGACTTAATCTATAGTACCTGTATATTGTGTAACTGTGGCTACTTTAGTACTGTGGTTCTTTTGTTTGTATATTGATTTGTCCGTGGAAATTATGAACAATTCTTTTTTTGAGGCAAATAACTCCCAATGATTTCATTGTTCACATCCCTGGATGCTGGGGTCTGTTAATGCCTAGGTCTGGGAAGACCCTCTCACGGGATAGAGAACTAGCCCTTTGGAGAGACGTGTAGGGTCCCAGGCAAGGGGCCTGGGATGGCACTCTATTTTAACATCCATAACTGAATATCCATTGTTCTTGTTGGCTCTTGCCCCTAGAAGGCCTGTGGCTTCTGCCAGCTGTACCCCTTTCCCTCAAAGAGCTAGGTGTCTCCTCTTCCGGACATTTCTTTCCTTGCTGTGTGTCACTGCCGGACAGCATGGTTGCTTTTACCTTGTGTCTGATTTTCTTGGTGCCTTTTTTTTCTCTTCAGTACTGGGGATTGAACCTCGGTTCTCACGCATGCCAGGCCTGTGCTCTACCGTGGACACAAATCCCTAGCCTCTTTATTATCTTTTATTTTGAGATAAGGTCTCACTGAGTTGCACAGACTGCCTCTGGCCTCGAACTCATGACCCTCCTGCCTCAGCCTCCCAAGTAGCTGGGATTACAGATACATGCCATGGTGCCTGACTTGTCAGTATTTTCTTTTGTTAAAGCATTATTTTCTTGCTTCATATTTAGCATACTCTACCAGCCTTGTCTGTGTGGTGCCAAGTCAGGACACTAGGTTTAATTTTTCCAGGTAGTTCCTGGGACCCCCACTTCTGTTAGGAACCATTGTCTCTGAGTGCCTCTGTTTCCTCCATAGAATCCCCGAGACCCCCTATGTAGTAATTCTAATTCCTCCCCTCCCCCCCCCCCCCCCCCTCCCCTCCCTCCTCCTCCTCCTCCTCCTCCTCTTCTTCCTCTTCTTTTGTGAGTCTATATAATCTGATAGAAGAAATTGAGCTTGCCCTTTTAAAAATGCACAAATGCAATATTTTGCAAATGATTTTGAGGCCATTTGTGGCCACCTCCCCAAGTGGCATACATATGCTGAATGACTCTGTCTCAGTGATGTTGATTGCAGAGCCTTCTGAGATTTTGCTGATTCTTCTTGGGGATCATCATGTACCTGTGCGATGGTCTTATGTCTTCTTGCTTTTCTAAGTTGCTCCGTCTTCTCCTTGTAGTAGATGTGTGCTAGGTTCTGGCTGCCCAGAATTCATTCATTCTGTCTTCTTTGCAGGGGCCTTTCCTACGTTAATTAAAGTGTCATACTTGTGGATCTGTAATCACATCCTCTCCTCAACCTCTCCTAGTCAAGTTAGCCGTGGCGATCCAAGGCAGGTCGATGGGATGCTTCCTCCCTGGCACTGGAGTCTTGGCCAGCAGAACAAAGACATTGGACATGATGGCTTTCCATTGTACCTGTGCACTTGCACAGGACCAGACCACGCCTGCTCTCCTGTTCCCTAGACCCGTTCTTAGGATTTCCATTAAGTCCAGAAGTCCCTGACGGCCTTAGAGAGAATTCCCTTTTGCTCAGGATCACAAACTTGTGACCAAATAACCCTAACAGAGTGAGCCACGGATGACTTACTTCTGAGGAGAACATGGCATAACGAGACAGCCATTGGGTGGGTTTGGAGAAGGACCTCAGTTGGAATCGCAGGTTTACCATTCTCCAGATGGCTACCCTCAGGCAGGTTCATTTGTCCCCCAGGATGTCAGCATTATTGTAAAATAAGAGTAATGAATCCAGAAACCCCAGTTCTTAAACCTGCCTGCACATTGAAATCACCTGGAGAGAAATAAAATTACCTATGCCTAGGTCCTATCCCCAGAGACCCTGATTTAATGATTTTGGGGGTGCACATTGGATGTTGGGATTTCATAAAACTCGCAGGTGTTTCTGGTGTATAGCAGCGTTTGAGAAAATCAAACTAAAGAAATTCTTCCTATTATAGGCAATAATAGATAAAATACATGAACCACTGAGGATAGCCTAAGGATCGACAACAGTCACTGTACTCTCCTTTCTTTCCTTTCTTCAAGCTAAACAAGAATCACTTGCTTTTGTTTCTGGCACAGTTTTCGTTGTTTGGAGCAGTCACAGCAATGCATGACAGCCATAGTGCAGGAGACCTTGCTTATTTATCCCATTGGAGGTGAAGGCCAAGTGCAAGTATAGCCGGAATTATAGAATATACAAAAATGTGGTTGCTTGCACATTCACGGGATAACTAGGGCAAGTTCAACAATGCTTTGTGAGAACATTCTACATCTTAACTGTTTTTAATGGATAGACAAAATTGATTTATAATTACCATGGCAACCGCAAAATGGAGCACTGTCTTCCCGAAGGATGGGGACTGGGACCGAGGAGGATCCTCTCTCACGCCTGCCCTGCGACTTGATGAGTGACTGTGGCTCAGGCGGTTCATCTTTCAAGCCCTCTGTTGCCACAGAGCCAGCTTTCCAATTGGTGCATCTTTGATGAGTTTTTTAAGGAAAGGTATTGATGTGACAGTTGCTCTAGGAGATGATGAGAAGGTGCTCGAGGGGGCAGAATGGACGCAGGGCCTGGAGCCTCAGAGGGGAGGTGGCTACAGGTGCGGGTTCTCCGACCTGCCGGCTTTTCTCATATCCAGTCTGCTGTCTTCCTCAAGTCCTTTCCACAAATAGGACATGAGGGGAACCTTCCATCTACCCAAGAGTTTCTCAACCTCGGTCCTATTGACGTTTTGGGTTGGGTTTTTGTTGCTATTGTGGGAGGCTGTTTTGTTCCTTATAAGTTATTTAGCAACATCTCTGACCTCTACCCAGCAGATTCCAGGAGCGCCTTTGCCTTGTGACAACTGAAAAATATCTCCAGACATTGCCAAATATCCCCTGGGAGACAAAAATCACCTCTGGTTGAAAAACACTGTCTAGCTCAGTCTCAGTGAAGTCTGTTTACATTAACAAAGCAGCATGGATTTGTGGGTGCACAGTGGTTAATTTCTGTAGTGCCCGCCGAGATTTTCACAGATGTCCACGAACCAGACAGCTATGGGGGATCTTTATATCCATTGTTGCAGATGAGGTTCTGAGTTAGAGAAGTTAGCGGTAATAATCATAACAACCACAGCTATCATTTATTGAGTGTTTATTATGTGCTATGCACACAGCTAAGTGCCTTATATATATTATATTATCTCCATTAATACTTACATTGATAGAGTTTGCAAATCCGTGGTTGGTAGGCCAAATGCAGTCCTCCAACATGTTGTACTTGGCTCACAACAATTTTTTTAATGTTAATTTCTTGCCAACACTTTAAGATTGGGTGAATATATATATAAATCTATTTCGAGCTGCTTTTTTAAAAATTGGAAAGTCTGGCAGTAGCGGTCAGCTTGGCTCCATGCGGTAATTAACCGGCTTTTTGATGACGCCCGGCTTCCCTTCACCACAGCTCCCACCGTCCTGTGGGCACTCCGACTCCAAGACTCTCAGCTGCCGATCGACACCCATGTGATTTTCTTTTGCTTAGCCCTGCTTTGCTCCTTTCTATCATCTCTCTGGTTCCCCCAGCTGTGTGTTTGTGGCTCCTGCCTACCACACTGGGTGGTATATGTTACCCTTCTCATTTTAAAGGTGGGCAAACTGAAGTTCAACAGAAGGAACAGGACGCTCCTGCTCTAAGTCACACACAGTAGGGACCTCACCATAATAGTAGGTGAAGCTGGGGGCGGGATGAGTCTTCCTCCTTTGTCCAGATCGCCCTGCCTGGCCTCCCGGCATGGTTGTTGGTGGCCTGTCTCCGTGTATCCTGAGATGCTCTGGCCAGGACTTCCACAGCTTAGGGTTTCCTTGGACACCTAATGCTCAGGGTCCCTTTTGCTCACCAGGAAAGCCACGTGTCACCAGGCTGGGCAGAGTGTCTTCTGAATGCACTCCTCACGCTGCGTTTTTCCGTGCTCGTGCCACCGTTGGGCCGTGTCCAAGGGCTGCTCACGCACTCCCACACAGCCGAGGGGCCAGCTGGTGTGTGTGCGCTTCTGCCTGAGAGGAGGCCGCTTGCCTGCGGGGAGGATGTGATTGCTTTAGGAAATTAAGTGGGAGTGATTAATTAGGAAATGTACTGAGGACTCTGGAAAGAAATAGCAGAAACAAACCAAAAAAAAAAAAAAAAAGAAAGAAAGAAAAAGTGGAATCCTAGATACAGAATGCTTCTGGCCACGTGGCTAAGGAGACCGCACTCTGTGGGACTGAAAACGTTTGATCCTGTGACTTTTTTTTTTCTTTTTCTTTTTGCGGTACTGGGGGTTGAACCCAGGGCCTCGCGCTTGCATGCTTTGCAAGCACTGGACCACTAAGCTGCTTACTGTTTTGAGACAGGGTCTCACTACGTTATGCAGACTGCCTCTGGTCTTGAACTTGCGATTCTCCTGCCTCCCTAGCCGCTGGGATTACAGGCATGCGCCACCACACCCAGCTCGATCCTGTGACTTTTGAAGCTGCTGCTTTGGTACCTCATCCCATTGCATGAGGATGCTGGAAGGAACCATGAAGTCAGCTGGTGCAGCCTCTTCCTGAATGGCAAAGGAAAGCACAGGGAGACGTCCAGGAGGAGGCTGGGCAGATGAGGAGGAACAGCAGGACATGGGACTCAGACCTGAGTTTCCATTCCTGATGCATCCTTGCTAGGGGTGTAATCCTGGGCAAACCTTTGAGTCTAAGGCTTCTCAGTGTGAAAAAGAAGTGGCATTGACTATTGCCAAGAATTGTCACAAGGAATTAATGAGTAAAAGCATTTGTAATAACTGCTACCAACTAATAGGTGCCAGGCACTGATCTACAACCTTGTTTGTATTTTCTTAATTCTTCCAACCGTCCTGTGAGGTTGATACTATTATTAGCTCATTTTATAGAAGACGAACAAAGGCACTGTAAAGATCCATTATTTACTCAATGTTCCAAAGCATTTAAGTGGCAGAGCCAAGTTTCCCTTGCAGTTTGACCCAAGAATCCAGGTTCTCAACCTCAAAAGCAGTCTGCCTTTGATGCATATTATATAACTTACTGGTAACATTATGTAATCAATACATAATATATGATGTTTATGTAGGTTATAATTTATATATAATTTTTTCAATATAAAATAATGTACATGATACGTTAGGTTGAAGCCTAAGGAATTGGCATTTTTGTTGCAAGCAAAGACGGAATGGTTGTAATTCCATGGAGTTCAGCATAATATAGGCTGAGCATCCCTAATCCAAATGTCCCAACCCTGGAATATTCCAGAGCCTGGAGCTTTCTGAGTGCTGACGTGGAAAATTCCACCCCTGACCTTATAGGCCATAGGTTGTAGTCAAAGCACAGGCGCACTGAAAATACTGTATAGAATCACCTTCAGGCTATGTGCATGTGAAACATGAATGAATTTCAAGTGTCCACTTGGGTCTCATCTCCAAGATGGTTCATTATGTCTATGCAGATATTCCAAAATCTGAAAAAACAAACGAAATCCAAAACACTTCTGGTCCCAAGCATTTGGGATGCAGGATACGTAACCTGTTTATAATACACACATCACAGAAATCCCTGTTGCTCTTGCCTTCTTTGTGCCCATGCGTGTAAGACTCAGCAGGTTTCTAACTCGGAACTCATTTCCTCCTCGATTAAATGAAATGAACACTGCCTAGCACACGTGCGGCAATACCATGCCAGTGAGCCAGTGTGTGGGGGGAAGGCACCTTGCAGCCTGCTCAGTAAACAGGATCTATTGTTACGATCCTGTCACGGCCACGGCCCCTCCCCGCCCCCACCTGCAGAGCCCTGCCATGTGATCCTCTTTCACTGCTCCGAGGTTGGCTTTTGGTTTGAGAGTCTCCATGTCCAATAAAACTTTTAAGTTACATGCAGGTGAAGCACCGGGCCCAGGAGCTGTTTTTATTCCATGAGACTTTGATATTTTCAATATGCTTCAGCCTAATGCAAAGTTTCCCGTCAGGCCCAGTTGAACGCCGCCACCTTCCATGTACATAAGAATTACGGGGCTGCCAGTATGAAATACCACCGCTGCCCCAGCCTCGTAGCTCATTCCTTCTGCGTGTTCTTGGAGGTCCGCCTGGGACAGCCCCTTGCTGTTCAGAGTGAATTTTTGGCCTCTTCACCAACCTTCTTTCTGGAAACCCTACCCAACCCCAGGCCCATCTGTGGGTTTTAGTGCAGGGGAAGATTTCCCTAACCCCTTGGAGTGTGGGTTCTAGGGCTTTGCAGGAGCGCCTCGTGGTAAGGGCTCCCTGCGAGCCCCTTGTCAGAGTGAGCTTGGAGATGAGTGGCCCACGCAGAGAAGCAGGGCCAGGGGCCTCATCCCGAACTCCGGCTGTGCGTCTGGATGGATGCTCTCAGTCCTCCCAGGCAGCCTAGAAGGTAACTTGGGGAACTAAGCGATGTGCCCAGCTTATCCTAGATTCCTTTCTGTTTCCCAGGGACCCTGGGAGGCAGAGGAATGCGCTGAAGCAGGGCTTTTGTGTGGCTCTGTGCATTAATATTTGAGCTCTGTATTAACAATAACAGCAACTTTTATTGAGTGTATATATTGTGCCAGGTGCTGTGCTAAGTGTTTTTATTGTTCTGTTTTGCCGCTCACAGGCAAAGGATTGGTTCCAAACTGAGACACAGGAGGATAAATGGGACACATACCTGGCAAGGGATAGGGCTGGAGGTCAGTCCAGTCTGTTCCGCCCGTGGCTTTGGTCTCTTAACCGTGCCCCTCCACAACTGATCATCTTCTAACTTTTGAGGTGCTAACCAGTGTGCTCCTCGGACTAATGCAGCAGGGTTTTCTGATTCCTAGGCATGGAAACAATGACAACAGATGGTGCTAATGGTCCCCAAATGGAACCCCCCTGATATTTGTGATCTCAGTTGCTGCCTGAGTCTCTTTTGTGGCTTCCTTGTGCATTTTCCAAAATCCCATCAACAAGAGAGTCACGGAAGAGTTGGGCAGGGCATCCAATTCAAGGGAGTAACACCACATTGTAAACAGGAGAACCCATCCGTCCACTCATTCATTCAGTAAAGGTCTGTGTGCTGCACCATTGTGCACCTGTGTGGCAGTGGGGGCGTGGTGAGCCTCTTCAGTTTACACTTACACAAACAACCACACCATACCTTCCATGGTGCCCATACTAAAGACAAAGCAAAGCAAAACCACACCAAACAGGAAACCAAGCCCAGAAAACAAGCGCTTGGGAAGGATGTGGAGAGTTTGAAACTCTCATGCATTGCTGGCGCAGCTGCTGGGAGAAACAGAATGATAGTTCCTCAATAAGTCAAAAATATAATTACTGTGTGGTGTAGAAATTCCACTGCTAAGTACATACCCCCAAAAACTGAAAGCATGGACTCAGATAATTGTATGCCAGTATTCACTGTAGCATTATTCACAATAGCCAAAAGGTAGAAACAACTCAGGATCCATCAACAGGTGAGTGACAAGCAACATATGGCATATACACGTGATGGAATATTATTCACCCTTCAAAAGGAATGGTGTTGTGATACATGCCACCGTATGGATGAAGCTTGAAAGCATTATACAAAGTGAAGGAGGCCAAACACATAAGAACAAACCTTGTGTGATCCCACATATTCATATGTGATACACTTAGTAAAAATGTCACATTGAAGACAAAGGTGCACCTGACTCATGCAATGGTATTTTCGGTCACAGCATATCGTTGGGATAGCTGGACATTGAATAATGGAGACAGGAAAAGAACTGATGCTTTTGAATTATGGCACTAGAAATGAATATTGAATATACAATGGACTGCCAAAAGAACCAACAGATCCATCCTAGAAGTGTAACCACAGTGCTCCTTGGAAGCAAGGATGGCTAGACCGTGTCTTACTTATTTTGGACATGTTGTCAGGAGAGGCCAATCCCTAGAGAAGGACATCATGTTTGGGAGAGTGGCAGGTCAATGAAAAAAAGGAAGACTGTCCACTAGATGGATTGACACAGTGGCTGCAACAATATGCTTAAACATAAAAAAGATCGTGTGCCTGGCATAGAATCAGGGAGTGTTTTGTACTGTTGTACATAGCGTTGCTATGAATCGGACTGCACTGGACAGCATCGAACAACAACAATCTGTAATAGGCAAATTCATAGGCAGAAAGTAGACGAGAGGTTATTAGGATCTGGGGGCAGAGGCAAAGGGAGAATTAGCATCTAATGGGTTCAGATTTCTGTTTTGGGTGATGACAAGGTTTTGGACATAGAAGGTGGTAATGGTTGCTGAACACTGCGAATGTACCTAATGCTACTGAACAGTGCACCTAAAATAGTTAAAATGGCGAATTTTATGTTACATGTGTGTTGCCATAATTTAGAAAAAGTCTCATCACAAGAGAAGCAAGAAGTCTGCTTTGCAAAGGAGAATAATCCTATGGAAATTCTTTTTTCAGTGTGTGTGGTCTTGGGGGGTGGTGAACCCAGGTACCTTGCACGTGCTTTACAAACACTCTACCACAACTCACCTTTATTTTTCATGCAGTAGGGTCTCACTAAGCAACCCTGAAACAATCAGCCATTGAAAACCCTAGGAGGGTCGCTATGAGTTGCACCTGACTTGACAGCACCTAACGACAAGAAAGTAATGCAGGCTGCCTCTGGCCTCAAGCTTGTGATCCTCCTGCCTCTACCTCCTAGGTTACTGGGATTACAGTTTAGAAAACCCTTTCTTATTCACCTCAGTACCCAGGCCTTCTGCCTAGCACAGGGCTTGGTCTATGGTAGATATGGCTCCCGCGCTCTCCCTCTCTCGCTCTCTCACTCTCTCTCTCTCTCTCTCTCTCTCTCTCGCTCGCTCGCTCGCTCGCTCGCTCTCACTCTCCTGATCCAAACTGGGAACACAATAATTCTATTTGTAGTTGAAAATGGCAGTGAGGCTGTTGAGTGTAAATTTTACTACCATGGCAACTGTGGAACACAAAGATGATAAAAATGAAAATGCAGGAATATTTTTGGCAGGTGGGGGGTCAGCTGGAGGTAACACGGCTCCTCTCAGGTAACTGCGAGATTTGAAGGAGAATGAATCCTTAGTAATTGTTGTAAAACCTCAGAGACCCACCTAAGATGTGTCTTCTTTGTTCCACCTGATGACATCCGGGCAACTCTTTGGACCAATGAACCGAAAGGGGTAGAGGATGCAGTTCAAGTTGGTCATGGACTCCAGGAACCTTTGTTCGAAGCTTTCAAGGGAAGCTGGAGGGCTGGGCACTCTTACCTCTGTTTACTTACCAGGCAGCTCTAACGCTCAGGAAGAGGCTCTGTCAAGTCTACAGCTCTCCTGGGCTGTTCACAGAGGCACAGCTGGTATCTAGGTGGGGGAAGAAGAAAGAAGACCACAGTTTGGCCTTTAAGGAAAGAGTCCTGGGAGGACATAAAAGGCACTCATCTTCCTGTGTTGTTTCCTGGGCCCAGAATGCCTCTCTTAGAGGAAGAAAATGGTTTCTAAAAACTGCTGTAAATTTTGTGCTGCTTTTGATTGCTCTTTCTGTGTGTTTGGCTTAGATTGCCCTTTTGGGGTTGGGAAGAAAAGGCTTTGCACACACACACAGACATACCTGCCATCAACACACACTCAGATGTGCACACACACACATATGCTGGCAAGCAGGGAGCAGTTTTCAAATCCAAGAACCCGATCCTCTTCAGGGTCCCCAACCTGTCCCCAGCCCACCTGTAACTCCTCTTCTCTGCACCAAAGTCTGAACCGTATCTCTTTGCAATGCTTAGATGCTTAGTGTGACATCGTGACTCCGGGAAAGAGCCTGGCCCTCTGACGCTGTGGCTGGGGTTACTGCATTTAGAAAAGGCTTTGAACACAGCCTTTGAGGGAAAGCTGGGTGGTTTTATGACACTTGAAAGACTGTGAGGTTTAGAATTAGGGATGCATTTGAATCCCCTTTTGACACTTGGTAGTTGTGCACTTTGGATGAGTCGCTAGCCTTCAGTTACCTCATCTGTAAGATGGATGTGATGGTACCTGTGTCCCACTCCTACACCCAGCCTGCGTGTAAGCAGCTGTCCAGTTCTCAGTAGCTACTGATATTCTGAGAACCCAAACAAGCATTTAGTGTTCAGTGGGTATACTGCTGGCCAGTGAGAAAAATCCTGGTTGTTGTTAGGTGCCATGGAGTCGGCGTCCGACTCAGCAACCCTGCGTACAACAGGTGAAACACTATTGTCAGGGCTTCTCTGCTATTCATAGGGCTTTCAATGGCTGACTGGTTCTTGGGAATGGGTTTCCAGGTCCGTCTCCCAAGCCTACGGCACCTGGTGTTCCCAGGCGGTCTCCCATCCAAGTACTAACCAGGCCCAGCCCTGCTTAGCTTCCGAGATCTGACGGGACTGGATGCCACGGTGGTGCGGTTGCAGGCGTTGCTACGTTGTAGTTGATAAAATAGATGCATAAGGAGGTTAAAGTAGTTGCCTTAAGTCCCGGCAAAAATGTGTGAGAGCCAGGATTCAAATTCCAGTCCCTCATCAAGGCCAGGAGACGACCTCCTCTTTACATTACCCGAGCTCTAGTCAGTCACCCCGGCCAGGGTTCTCCCCTGGACCAGCATCACCTGGACGGCGCGTCCAAATGCAGATCCAGGGCCCACCTGAAAGTTCGTGATGAGGCCTCGAAGGGGCATTTCTAGCAAGCTCCCAGGTGATACGGATGCTGCCGGTCTGGGGACCCCACTTTGGGGATCACTGCTCTGCTCCGAGTTCTCTGAGGACAGAATCCTGTCTTTGTTGTCTCCCTAAAGTTCTCCGATACCTAGTGCAAAATGTAGTTGTTATTCTGAGTTGCGAAGCTGCATATTCATTCCTCCGTTAGGTATCACGTTGTGTTTTTGTACCTCATTGTGAAAAGTCTGACGCTTTTCCACTTAGCGTTTCAGCAACTTGGGGGTCAGGAATTTCATAACATGCTCCGTAGCACCTTGTGCAGAGCCTGGCACACATGGGGCGTTTGATAAATGGTAGCAGGCTGGTGGAGACGAATCTCACCGAGACCGAAACTGCAAGTGAGGTGAGATGGGGATGTCCAGCTCTGGAGAGAATCTCTAGGTTCCTCCAGGACAGCCTGGTATATAGTTGGGTCTCAGTGGTGTTTGTTGATTGACTGGCACTCATACAGCTTTGTGGCCAACAGCCTGGGAGGTTACCTGTTATCTTCAGCCTGATTCCAGCTTGGGAGCTCAGCTTCCTGCTAGATAGAATTTTCCAGGGCTTATAGTTCACCTCATGGGCTGGGATTTGGCTCAGTGGGTAGAGCGCTGTGCTGCAGTCTCTGAGGTCCCGAGTTCAATTCCCAGCACCACAAAAATGGGAGAAAGACCTGGCAATCCACTCCCAAGGCAATCCCGAAGTAGTCAGCCATTGAAAACCCTATGAGGGTCTCTATGAGTCAGATACCAACTCGACGGCACCTAACAACAACAACAACAACAACATAGTTCACCTCCAGACATGGTTCTCAACCCTAGCTGCACAGTGAAATCACTTTGGGGCTTTAACATAATATGATGCCTGATATCTACCCCCAGGGACTGTGGTTTAGTTGGTCTGCAGTGCGGCCCAGGGAACAAGATTTCCTTTTTTTTTTGGTTCTGGGGGTTGAACCCAGGGCCTTGCACTTGCAAGCTTTGCAAATGCTGGACCACTGAGCTGCACCCCCAGTACATTTTTTTAACTTTTAACTTGCGCTAAGTTACGCAGACTGCCTTTGGTCTCAAATTTGCCATCCTCTTCTCCCTGCCTCCCGCGTCTCTTGGATTACAGGTGTGTGCCACCATGCCCAGCAAGGAGCAAGATTTCTAAAGCTCCCCTGGGTGACTGTAATGTGTAACCAAGATTGGGAACCACAGACCCAGAGCGTTTCGCTGCCTGTCTTTCTCTCCAGCATGTGCAGAGGAGCGTGCCTGTGTGTGCCCATGTGTGCCCGTGTGTGCCCGTGCATGTGCATGCCCGCATGTGCAGAGAAGTGGGGAGCTGTGGTACCGAGTGAGCATCTCTGTGACTCTAAGATGAGGGTGCAGGGCCTGGAAGCGAAGCGTCAGGTAGAAAGTTGGCAAAGCCACAGAGTACCTGAGAGCGTCGGGGATGCCTCTGCGCCTGTCTCTCCCGTGGCCACTTTTAGCTCACTCTGGTTGCCACGTTCCACGGCCAGTGGGCTCTGCTTCAAGGCTGAAGGCAGGACGGTCGAATGCAGGTGCTATGGCTGCTTCAAGGCCGTTTTGTTCTCTCTAACTTCAGAAGGGGCCGAGGTGTGGGGCTTAGCATTTGGCACCGTGCGTCCCGGTGCCGAGTTGGTTCTTGGGTTTCCTGGTGCAAACACACGGCTACGTGAGCCCCACGAGCTGGCTGCGAGCAATGGGAAAGGTCACACCGGGGCCTCCACCCCGGCAGGCTGCTTGACTCAGCACAATCCTGGTGTAATTAAGCATGACAAGAAGAAAGGGGGAAAGGGCTGGTGCTTACCCGTGTGCACTCAGCCCGGGTCCCGGGGGGCCCGGGTATTCAGAAGTGCCAGCTGCTCTCAATTTATTGGAGCCAAGATTTGGCTTGCCGACCGCCGTCTCTATCTCTGGGTCCCGGGGCGTCGGGGTCAAGTCTCCCAGAGAGCGTTTGGGTGAGCAACTCTCATTCCCTTCCCTTCTTGTCCCTCTTCTCTGGTGCCCTTGGGGGCTGTGAGTGAGGGACATGGTCACATTAGGACGTTTTGATCATCCACAGTCGTCCGAGCCGCAGCACCCAGGTGCTGTGCTGCACACCAAAGGAAGGACTGACTCTTGGATTGGGCTTCTCTCTTAGCAGAGCTCTTATACTCGCTGGGGAAACATTCTGCAATAATAAAAACCGGAGTTCAATCTATTTACCAACCTGGGACAGGCAGGTAATATAAATGGGTGACTCAGGCTGCCTGTAAAGCCATAGTTCCGCAGTGCATGGCCAGCTGAAAGGCATTGCTGTGGTGTCCCCCAGGGGTTCCTGAGCTGGAACCTTGGTCCTCATTGTGGCACCACAGCCAGGGCGTGGTACAAGGTCAGTCAGTCATGGGGGTGCCAGCCTCGGAAGAGATTAATGTGGTTCTCACGGGGCCCTCGCTAGTTCCCATGACAGTGGGCTGTTACAGAAGAGCAAGGCAGGACCCTGAATCTCTCTGGCTTTCTGCCTGGCCCTGTGGTCTCTTCTGCTTGTGTTGCCTCCATGGCGCCATCTGTATGGGGCCTTCACGAGAGGCTGACCTGATGGGGACGTCCCGTCTTAGACTTGTGGCTACCAAAACTGTGAGCTACATACATTTCCTTTCTTTATAAAGTACTGAACTTCAGGCACTTTGTTACAACAATAGAAAATGGACTAATGCGTGGATTATTATTTTTTAAAAAGCCTTTATTCCAACCCCCCAAAAAGTCCATACAGTAGGACACAATGGTGGGCACCAAATGTGAACCCCCTCCTGGCCGCTCAGGGTGGTGACCTGCCAGCTACAGGGCCACAGGCTCCCTCATGTCTGGGTGAGGGTCTGCGCCCACAAAGCCACACATACTCCTGACCTTGGTTGCACGTGTTTTCTGCTGGAGCCAGCTCCGTCGACAGTGGCTGCTTCAGGAGCCAACGCCGAGGGCAGAGAATGGATGTTTCCGCAATGGAACCAGGCAGCCTGAGAGTTAACTGCTGGGTCAAGGTGGAGGTATGTGGTCAGGATGCAAACAGGACAAGGAAGGAACGGCGGTGACTCTGTCCTCCACATATGGCTGAAGGCTCGTTTCTCCCTCTCTATCTCGTTGTTGTTAGGTGCCATCGAGTCGGTATCTGACTCAGCGACCCTCATAGGGTTTTCAATGGCTGACTGTTTCAGGATTGCCTCGGGAGTGGATTGCCAGGTCCTTCTCCCATTTTTGCGGTGCTGGGAATTGAACTCGGGACCTCAGAGACTGCAGCGCAGTGCTCTACCAACTGAGCTAAATCCCAGCCCTTTCTCTATCTCTTTAGGAGCAGGAGCGGTGAGGGTTAGAGAGAAGGCACAGGTGGAATCCTGAGCCTCCTTGCCCCCACTTCATCCAGGTCAGGCGTTTCACAGGCAGAGAATGTTGATGCTGAAAGCTCAGTGGGCCTCTGCCCTGCCCCTACCCAATTTTCTTCACGAGTGCTGTGCCAGGTCGCCCATCACTAGTCCATGGCCCCAGTTCTTCCCAGAGGGAGGGAGACCTGGAGTCTTTACCTGTGCTCTCAGCCTGTGGTGAGTGGGTCTATAGCAAAGGTTCTGGAGATAGCAAGTCTAGGGGTCCTCCCTCTAAGATACAGGAGAAGAAACAGCAGACACGGGTTTAGGGGATCACCGTGGCAAATCCCCTCTCTGGGGTTTGAAGTCCGACAGCTCCCAGAGCTCTCTTGCTCCTGAGGTGCTGCTGTTGTTAGCATCCATCTCCAGATATATGGGACTCTCCCGCTGCGTTAGTCATCCATCCCTGCATCCGCAGCTTAGGTTTTCCACGGAGAGCACTGCAGTGCAAGGGTTCCTGCCAAACTCCTTGCCTCCTTCCTAAAACAATCTGATCCCATGCGGTGCCCCATGTACCAGCACCAGGCCCCAAGCCACGTCAGAGTAAACAAACCACAGCTTGAAATTGCAGCCATTCAAGGGAGAGAAGTCTTTAATTTGGGCTTAAAATAGCCTGCAGTCTGAGAGTTTCAGGGACCAGGAGCAAGGTGTAATCGCAGGAGTGGGTGTTGGGGCCCTGCCTCGGGATGACCGAGCGGGGACAAAGGCCGGGGTAGGGATTGGGGGTCGGAGCTGCAGACTCCCACAGCTCATTCAAAGTTGTCCTCTTGAATCTTGTCCATCAGGGAGTGAAAGAGAATGAAAGGCGTGCAGTGAAAATGTCCATCTGCTCCTCCTTTTTCTTCGAAAGTCCGTGAAGGCATCATTGTTGTTGCTGTTAGGTGCTGGTGAGTTGGTGTCTGACTCATAGCGACCCTACGAACGACAGACAAAACAGTATTGTTAGTGTGTCTCTGCTATTCATAGGGTTTTCAATGGCTGAGTGTTTTTTGGAAGTGGGTTGCTGGGTCCTTCTCCCAAACCTACAGCACCTGGTGTTCCTAGGTAGTCTCCCATCCAAGTGCTAACCAGGTCCGACTGTGCCAAGCTTCTGAGATCTGATGGGATCGAACGCCACAGTAGTATGGCTGTGGGCAGGCATCATTATAACATTAGCTATTATTGGGCCTCTGTGGCTGTGTTGCTGAACCCCCTCTGGGGTGCCATCTTCAGCAAGTACTTTTGAGCAATGGCCCCTGGAGTTGAACAAGCAGCAACACTGGGAATAATAAGAGCAAAGAGACAGTGAACACATACGGACTAGGTATTGTTTTAACCCTTTGACGTATATAAGTTGCTTAATTCTCAACTCAGCCCAAGGAGGAGAATACCTATGTTGTACGTTATTTCCATCTTACAGATAAGGAAATGGAAGCACAGAGAGTATCAATAACTTCCTCAGAGTCATGTTGCTCCTTCCATCTACCGAGAGCAGAGGAAGCTTGAGTCTGACTTAAGTGCACACCCTGTTAGACATTTTTTTCCTCCACAGAGCTACTGCATGCTGGTTACTCTTCTTGCCATTGTGGTCACTGCCATTTGCCTGTTTTTGACCCTGCTGGACTATAGAAGCTCTTAGATCAAGAGTCAGAAAACATTTCATATAGAGGAGCACAAGGAATTACTTAGATTCTGTGGACCATTCAGTCTCAGTGGAAAGACAGGGGCGCAGCTTTGTCCACATAGAGTGAAAGTAGCCACAGGTAATATAAATGGACAAGTGTGGCCATGTTCCAAGAAAGCTGTATTTATGAATATTGAAATTTGAGTTTCACATAATTTTCATGTGTCATGAAATATTATCCTTTTAGTTTTTCCCTGACCATTTAAAAATATAAAATCTATTCTTAGCTCCTGGTCCATAGAAAAATAGGCAGTGTGCTTGGTTTGGCCTCTGGACTAAGCCCTCCCCGAGAATACAGGGATTCGGAGGGCTAGGTATTTATTGTACCTTGTGCTTCCCTCTGTAAGTGCTGACTGAGTGAGTTACTACATGGTAGGCTCTGGCCGGTATGCTGGATGAATTAGTGATACTACCTATTTTTAAAGAACAGGAGGGATGGGAATCCAGTGCCCGTCACAACTGCCGAGAAGGCAAGATCCTCCCTCCCGTGGGTCTTCGCGGCTGCTCTTCATGGGCGTTTGTAGGAGAGGAAAGAGAGAATGTGTTTTCTACATGCAGTGGGGATATTTATTCTTCACAAATAGACCCACGAATAGAACGTGATCCATAATAGGAACCAGATTTCCCCCCTCAAGATAAATGGAATGTCCCCACCTCCCAAACCGAGAAGAGAATTGTTTCCTCTTTACAAAGGAAACAAATTGGACTCTCCAAGGAATAATCAGAGAAGTTTTGAAAATTGTCATAATAAGCAAGATATGGTTTCATGGATGATGAAAGGAGACGCGCCTTCCTGGGGTCTGGATGCGAAGGGCCGGCTGGAGATTCAGATGGCCTTCCTCCCTCCTGGCCTGAGTCCTGTCCCTTGACATTTTATCAGTGCCAATGGTGGCCCAGAGAGTGGCTGCCACCTGAACGGGGTCGGTGGGCCTGCCCTGGCCTCACCATCTAATTATAAAGACATTCTCTTCCTTCACAGTTCTTCATTCTACCAAAGGAGATCCGTATTCCTCAGACAAGCTTCCTGACAGCTGCGCTTCATTTTGATTGAGGGGACAGAGCACTGCAGATGGGCCCCTCACCTAGGCAAGGGCATGTTGTTGTTGCTGTTAGGTGCCATATCTGTTAGGAGTCATATCTGACTCATCGAGACCCCCACAGGGTTTTCAATGGCTGTTTCATGATTGCCTTGGGAGTGGATTGTCAGGTCCTTCTCCTGTTTGTGCAGTGCTGGGAATCAAACCCAGGACCTTAGAGACTGCAGAGCGGCGCTCTACTAACTGAGCTAAATCCCAGCCCCAGGCAAAGGCATGGGGCCTGGAATCAGCCTGTCTGGTGCAGGACACCTGCCTAGTGGATGAGCTCTTTGGGCTGCATTTCCAGGCAGCTGGGGCTTCAGATGGGGAGCTCTCGTCTTGGGGAAGATGGAGAATCATGGAGGCTTGAGAAGTCAGGGCTGTGAACTTGGACAGGAGAGTGCCTCAGTGTGTGTTTGGCCAAGCACTGTCATGCGTGGACCTCAAGGTGGTCTACAAGTGATTGGCTAAGGGAGGGGGATCAACTGCAGTCATCTGATTCAGGATCTTCAACTCCCTAAGCCTTCACTAGGTCTGGAGACCTGGAATGGGGCCCCAGTGAGCCCTTCTCCTCACTGCTCACAGGCTAATGAAGGAGATGAAGCGGTGCCTTCAGTTCCTCAAGTGCTTAGGGACAAAGAGCAGGAGCCCAGACCATCCGGGTCTGCCCTCCAGAGTCACTGCGGTGTGGCCGGTGCTTAGAAGATGTGCGAGCTGGGGAAAGCTATTTAACCTCCCTGGACCTCATTTTCCCACAAAATGGTAATCAGGGTGGCATCCGCCTCACAGGATTGCTGCGAGGACTCAAAGGAGACCAACAGTGCCAGTGTGTGATACATCGGGGGAACTCAGTGCCTGGCAAAACTATCATCGTCATTATTTTTAAACTTTCCCAGCAGGGCTGATTTCTTGCATTGGTACAATTCTTTAAGTTTGTAAAATCCTTTCTCTTATGTGATCTCATTTGATGATCTCAAAAGTCCTCGGAGGCTCAGCAAGGGCTTTTAAGCCATTTTGCAGATGAGAAGGGTGGTCTGCCCAAGCCATGCAATTAGTGAGTTATGAGACTGGGACTTGAGCCCTGATGTCCCAGCTCCAATCTCATTATCACTGACTCTGTGCCATTCTGCCTTCCCTCGGGGGTGCAGGGCTGTGCGCGGTCTGTGCGTGGTGTTTAGCTATGCTGCAAACATACACTGCTATGAAGGAGCTGGTACTGTATTGAAGGAGGAAGAGCCTTGGTCAAGGAAGTGGGGAGATCACGTGCAAATGGGAGCCCGTTTTGCCATCACCAGCAAGGGAAGGCAGGCCGAAAAGGGACTGCTGGGAGTTTTACATGGCGGCGTCAAATGACACTCAGCCTTTCCTGGTGCTGAACCTGCAGAGACCTGTCTCTGATTTCCTGTGTGTCACTCAGCAAATTCCGCCCATGTGTGAGAGGAGTAGAGGCCAGCTTTCGGGTGGATGGCGTTGGCTCCAAGTTGCACCACATTCCCTCTCCTCCCTCCTCCTTCGCAACAGACCTTAACATTATTCTGTGATTACTCCACATCATCCTTCCCAAATGTGCATCAAATTAAAGAGTTATTAGGGCATGGCAGGACATGTTTATGGGGAAGAATTTCCTTTAAAGTCACAGCTCAGCTTGAACTCACTTTATTAGTGTTTATACAAAGCGTGTAGTCGGTTCCAATGCAGTCCATGTTTATATTCTTGCAGCAACCATTGCATTCCTAAGGCTGCTCCTTCCTGTTTTCTTAAAGTGATCACTGCACCTACATTACAAGTTCAGAGTGCACGTGCATTCTGTGGCTAGCTGGACTTGGAGGTGTGCACCATTCGGAGGCAGAACCCCAATGTGTCCTGCGAACTGCCATAGACTTAGAAGTGGTCTGAAGTCCAATTGGGCAAGATTGGAGATCCTTCAGAAGGAAGACATAGGTGGCGCATGCCTATAAATCACAGCAGCTGGGAGGCAGAGCCAGGAGGATCACAAGCTCGAGGCCAGAGGCAGATGGTGTAACCTAGTGAGACCTTGACTCAAGATAAAAAATAAAAATGAGCTAGTGGTGCAGCCCAGGGTAGATGGCTTGCAAAGTATGTGTGAAGCCCCAGGTTCAACCCCCAAGTACTGAGTAAACAAAAGAAAAGAAAACACAATATCCCAAAGACATAGTGGACAACCAGGCCCCCTGTGAGCAATGCCTTCGTAACTACCTCCGTCGTGGCCGTCCTGCGGCTCTAGCTAGGTGGACCAGTTGTAGAGACTTGCCTAGAGCAGTCCCAATTTCTACCTGTTCTCCTGGTATAATTATTAGTGACATCCTCTTTGACTCACAAAAACATTCAGGTTTGGATAATAAATTATATGGTCTCTCTGGTTCTGCTACCTGCATTTACTGGTTTTAATACAATACTGACATCGATTTTGGGTTTCAAGCCATCTCAATGGAAGGCAAGCGTAGCTCAGTTAAAACAATGGATGAAAGCTCAAGTTCAGATCATTCAGTCATTCAGTAGATATTTAGTTGTGACTTTCATGTGCCGGGCATTGTGCTGAGCTCTGTGGATTCAAACATAAACAAGGTATGGCCCTGGGTCCCAAGAAGTCACAATTTATTATTTTAACTAAAGTTTGAGTATGTTACTGAAATTCTCTGATCATTTCTATTTGTCTTTCACCCCTTCGGACTCTGTGTTTATTTCTGGTTGTTAAGTTTTTGGGCATGCACACTTGACTGATAAGATATAAATGCTCATTTGATACTCACCAGCTTGTAACCATTTATCTCTCTGTGCCTCCATTTGTTCATTCATAAAATGGGATCACCTTATTGACTGCATAAGCTGGAGGTGAGGATTAGAAAAGACTGAATGTAAAACACTTAGCACAGTTCTTGGCACTGCATAGATGCTCGGTACACACTGGCTCTTGCATAATAATTACTCCTTTAGAAGAAATTTACTTAAACCCCAGTGCAGCTGGCTGCAACATTTGTACTTCCATTGTCTAGAGTCAGGTGGTCTTCTTTAAAAAAAGAAGTTTAATGTGTGTTAACAGAGTCCAGAGCCGGTGATTATTATAAATTATGACTAAGGGGGGTGATCAGTTTATTTTCTTCATTTTAAAGATGGGGAAGTAATTTCTACATGTCACGTAATGAGTTAGAAAGAGAACATGGAGAAAGATCATGGATGTCTAACTTCTGGACTCAGCTTTCCCACTACGGTATACTGCCAGGTGTCGCAGTCAGCATAGAGAAGTCTCTGCTGCAAAAACAAGTGACCCCACATGTATCAGTGGCAGAACACAATAAACTGTGTTGCTTTTTCTTCCTAATATTATAGTCCAATACAGTTGCTCTGGGGAGTAGGGGTGGCTTATGTTCCCCATAGTCATTCAGGAGCTTGGACTCCTACCATCTTGGGACAACACCATTTTTGACACATGGCTTCTGCATGCTGGGAAGACAATAAAGGGCAAGACAGTGTAATAATATGTAGGGTATCCTACAGTCTTGCCTGTAAATGGTATACATTACTTCCACACACATTCTTTTAATCAGAAATCAGTCACATGGTCCAACTTAGGTGTAAAGGGTGTAGGAAATTTAATCTTGCAGTTGGCCTAAGAAGAAAATGAAAGAGTTTGGTGAACACATAGCATTGTCCTGCCATATCATGTTCCTTACATTTCTTGCTACTTTTCCAAAGGCTGACCCCAATCTCTTTTGGGTTTTCTGTTTCCTGACTCTCCTTATCCAAGGAACCATGCTCCTATAGGTAGTATGGGGGTGGCTTTTGAGAAAAGTCCTTCTGAGAAGACTTTGGAAATATTTGAGACTGCTGGGCATGACAAAGAGGGACATACAGGGCAATCCCTTTGGGTTGATGGTTATTACCTTGAGGTCATTGCTTAGAAAAGAATAAATTTCCTTAGATTGTCACAAGAAGACTGGAGGGATGCTTGCTTGTCTATTTATTTGATTATCCTGAGAGTGAGTGCTGAGATGTCCTGGTGTGTCATAGAGGAGCACTCTCCAGAATGTGCCTGGGGCGGATGAGGGGGCTCTGAGGAGAGGGCTGTGGATTAGACCAGGCGCTCCCTCAGTTTTGGTGTTTACTACTGGAGGTTGAACCCAGTGCATGCGAGGCAAGTGTTCTTCTACTGCTGAGCTACACACTCTTGTTAAATTGGGAAGGCTGCTTCTGGCCTTGAGCCTGCGATCCTCCCGCCTCAGCTGGGATTACAGGTATGCACCATGGCACCTGGCTTCCCTCAATGTTAATGAAGCACAAAGATCTTGCTAATACTTTCTGCTTCTTGCACATACTCACATTTTGCCTGAATAAAGATCAGCACATTGATAGTAACAATTACTTCTTGAGTAACCACTGTGACCAGGCAAAGGCTGTAAGCACTTTGTAAATATCATCTCATTTAACCCTCACAGCATCCTGGGAAGTTGGTACCATTAACTGTGCCCAATTTAAAGGTGAGGAAACTGAAGCTTGGGGAGGGCCAAGTAACTTGCCTAAAATTGCCTGGCCCCAGGGCCTGCTTTCTTAGGCATTATGCTCTATAGCAGGGATCCTAAACCCAAATGCTTATAAGAATTATGCAGGTAACCCAAGTGAGGAAAGCAGATCGGGTAGACAGGTGAATTATGGAGTGCATGCCTCATCCAAAGTGTTTAGTTGCACCCACTTGAGGGAGCCATGAAGGCCCAGGGTTATCAGAGTGTCTGAATTTTGTGAAGACAGGCTAGAATTTTAGATCTGTGTATGAAATGCTCCCAAATCAGCAATTAATTTGTGCATGTGAAAATCACATAGAGGACTAGACTAAACACGTCTGCAGGCCAGAATTTGCCCTGGGGCTCCCGCTTTGCGAATTCCACTCTGCTGCGCCTAGTAAAGAGCTTGTTGTGTCCCACGTGTGCCCTTTTGTCCCAGGGCATAAGCTGAACTGAGGCAGATGGGCAGAGGGCCCTCCTGCTGAAAGGAAGGAAACCTAGAAACCCCACGCCCATCCCTCCACCTCACAGTGCCCTCCCCACGATTGCAGCCAGACCTGCAGAATGCCCCTCTGTCTGGCCAGTTCTTCTCCCCGCAGGTAGCTATCTGCACAGGGCTGGCCTCAGGCTTTTGCAGGTGTAAAATTATATATGCGAGAGCGTTGCCAAGCCAAGAATTTAGCCCAGGGAGGCTTAGTTCCCAAACAACTGTGGTAGTGTGAAGCCAGTTTTTAAAATCAGATTCAGTCACTTCTTTCCCGAATTCGTGTATATGTTTTTAAACTTGCATGCGGTTATGTAACTGATGAGAATGAAGTGCAGAAATCAGAGAACCCTTGAATAATGCCTCCTGGTGGGCGAGTCTGGAGAGAAAGTATGAGAGGAGAGCTTATGAGGGGCTCTGTGGGGAAGCAGCTGCCTGGGACCCCGTGGGGTGGGAACCGTTGGCCCTGGAATACGTGCTGCTTCCTCCTCCATCAGGGTGGGTGGCTCTGTGGCACGGGGTCCTTCAGCCTGGGGAGAGGAAGCAAAGACAGAGAGACACCCAGTAGGGCAGGACAATGTGACCAGCTCCTGAGCACTGCCCTTGGGGCTCATCTCAAGGGTTATCTGCCACTGGCCAGATGGCTGAATTTCCAGTTGGAACTGGCTTTGCTCCACCTGGTTACCTTAGCCATGGTGACTGGGTTACTTTATTCATCACTTTCTGGGGGAGTCGGAGGTATGTGAATAATACATATTTATCCCAGAAAACACTGAAATTATTGAGAAGCAAAATATTAAATATCAATATATATGTGTGTGTGTGTGTGTGTGCGCTCACGCACGTGTGTGTGTGAATTTATGTATATCACAACCACCAACAAGGAAACACTTGGCTTCAGTGCCCTGAGAAGACCAGTACAGTACATCCTTTCCCAAGTGTCTCCTGGGGCCTTACTTCATCCACAGTGTCTGTGAGGAAGTGTGGGGAGTGTCCTCTTCAGTCCTGTGGGGCACGAGTCAAGCACGCAGGAAAGAGGCAGCAGCACAGGAGGTGGAAGGAAACGTGATGAAAGAGCAAAATGAATGATCTAGAAGTTCAGAAGTTCAGGGAAGGGAGAAGCCCACATGAGGTAGATCTGCTTGGCAAAGCTGCAGTGAGCAGGCAAGGTCTTGTTCTTTCTTAGGGGCGTCATAACAAGTACCGCAAACTGGGTACCCTAAAACAGCAGACATGCATTCTTTCCCATTTCTGGAGTTAGACATCAGAAATGGAGGTGAGAGCAGGGCCATGCACTTTCTGAAATCTGTGCAGGAGAATCCCTTCCTCCTCCTCCTCCTGGTGATGTCCAGCAATCCGTGGTGCTCCTTGGCTGGTGGCCGCATGGCTCTCCTACCTACATCACAGGGCATTGTCCCTGTGTGTCTCTGTCCCTTCTTTTTATGAGCATACCAGTCATATTGGATTAAGACACACCCTAATGACTTCATTTTACCCTGATTACATCTGCAAAGACCCTGTTTCCAGACGAGGTCACATTCACATTAGTGGGGCGAGGATTTCTCCATATCCTTGGAGGTACATAATTCACCCCACAGTAGTAGCAGTAGGATTTGGGTGGAGAGAAGATGTTCAGGGCTTTCAATTCCAGCACATAGCAGGGGCAGATGTGTCAGCAGAGTGCCTAACAAGTTCTGAAATCGGCTAGATCTCCATAAATGTCTGTGGCCATAAGGGGGGGAGAATCGGATGAGGCAAGCTGAGGGCAGTGAGGAGACCTCGCTGGCTGCAGTGCCAGCAGGCATGGAGTGAGGCTGGCACATGAGGGGGTTTAATCTGGTTGGCAGGGGCAGGACTGACAGCTGTTCAGTCAGTCCCTTCCCTACCTGGCCCCTCTGTGGTTCTCATTGCTGAAGACATGTCGTCAGTCCCGTGGGTGTGTGGTCTGGAAGCCACCTGCCTCTGTGTTCCTATATGGAGTCCGTCAGCTGCAGTCACCTTCTTTTGATTGCTTAAACTATCCAAATGCCTTCTCTCTTCAGGGCCTTTTTTTTTTTAATTCCTCCCCCTGGAAATCTTGCCTATCACCCTTTCCCCTCAGCTGGCTTCTTTTCCTTGCTTCTCAGACCCTATATCCCTCTCCAAGAGAGGCTATCCTCACCACCCCAGACCAGGCGGGGTCTCCATTGTCTTCTACCCCGCCTTCATTCTGCTCGCTCACCTGGAAACTATTCCCTGGTATTTCCTTCCTGTGACCCTCAGTCCCGTTGTGTACTTGTGGTTGCATATCTCCCACCCCATACATCTCTTGCTGCCTGACGGTCTTGCCACAAACAATGCAGCTTCAAATAATACACATCTGTTACCTCACTGTTACACAGGGCCTCTGCTTGGGGGTCTCACAGGGCTGCAGTCATAGTGTAGGTTGAAGCTGTGGTCTCATACGAAGGCTCAACTGGAGAAGGAGCCACTTCTGTGTGCTCAAGGTTGTCCACAGAATCCAGTCCCTGGCAACCTGGTAGACTGAGGGCTTCAGGTTCTCACACATACTTCTTAGTTCCTAGTTGGTTGGTGATGGAGGTTGTCCTCAATTCCTTGCTTTGTGGGCCTTGCTTCATCACAGCTGAAAGGGGAAAGAGTTCTCTAGCGAGATGATTGCTAAAATTGTATGAAACGTCACAAAAGGGGCATCCCATCACCTTGGCTATATTGTGTTGATTAGAGGAAAGTCACAGCCCACACTCAAGGAGAAAGGAAGGTCACCTCAGAAATTACCTGACTGTCTGCCTTCCATGCCCACCTAGAGAATAAAAGCTTTTTTATTGCCCATATTTGGGGTTGAACTCAGGATGCACACACACTTTGGAAGTGCTCTACCACTGGACTCTTCCCCCAGCCCATTTTCCTTTTTTATATTTTGAGATAAAATCTTGCTGAGTCACACAGGTGTCTCACCCAGGGAGAATAAAAGTGGTTTAAAAGAGACTCTTCTGTTGTTTAACATTCCATCCTTAGCCACAAGCATAATGCCGGGTCCAGAATAGTTGTTTAATGAAGGTTTGTTGAGGAAAGAAATAAGGATTGAAGGGAAGTGCTAAAAGATGGAAGGAATAAAGGGAGAGAGGAAAGGAGGACAGGAGGGAAGAAGAAAGGAAAGAGGAAGGAAGGAAGGACAGACTGATGGACCTGTTTTTTTCTTGTAGCCTGCTTTGACAGCTAAAAAAAAAATCAGCTTGCAATTATCCTAAGGCTGTGCCTCTGGGCTTCTATAGATGCTGTTTCTTTTACCTGGACTCCTTTTTCTCCCTTGCTGATATTTCCATGCCAACCTGGCTGTGTCCAGCTCATTTTTGAGGTCTCAATTAAAATGCCACCTTTTTCTGGAAGCTTCCCATCACCTGTACAATCCCACACTCCTTTCTTCATACTCTCTTAAAGCTTCTGTCTATGCTGCTGCAATAGTATAGAGCAGGAGTCTATTAACCACACTCCCTAGGCCAAATCCACCCTTCTTTGGCCTATTTTTGTAAATAAAGTTTTATTGGCACAAAGCTATGCTCATTCATTCACGTACAGTATATGACTATTGTCACAGAGCAGAGTTCAATAGTTGTGATAGAAAATTTGCCTGGTCAAATCCAAATTACTTATTGTATGGCCCTTTTAAGAAAGTTTTGCCAAGTCCTCGTATAGTGTTTATCACACCCTATGGTAACTGCTCCTGTAGTTCTTCCTACTAATCTCTGAGTACCTTAGGGACAAGTCCCACGACCCAGTGGTTTACATTTGTATCCTAGAATTTATTGCATTTCCTGAAACTTAACAGTCAAGACATATTTATTGTATTGTATTGTATTGTATTATTTATTGTATGTATGAATGAATGATATATCAGAGACAGAAAACAGGTTGGTAAACTCAGGATTGTTCAGGGAGGGTTGATTTACATAGGTAAGGGTGGGGTTCAGGGAGCCGCCAGGTACTGTAGAACCCAGAACTAGAAGCAATGAAGCAGTTCCTACCTCTAAGTCAGAAGAGATGAAAGGAAGCAAAATGTTCTGGAAGCAGGAAATGGACAGAGTTCAGAAGAAGAGCTATGACCTTTGGTGGGGAAACCAGCTCCCCTGGGTAAGCTCTCAGAGAGCCCCAGGAGACTGGGTTCCCTGGCCTCAGTCTGCTTCTCCTTCCTGCCTTTGCATATGTCACAGGGAGGTGAAGGGCTCAGGGGCCAGCCTGTACATAGGCTACTCAGGCTAGCCTCCCAGCGTGCAAAGGAGTGGAGCAGATGACTGACGCTCAGGCCGAAGCCCCCTTGACAGCTCGTTCTCATTAACTGCAAATCGGGTCTGTGAGGCATCTCATCTTGGATTCCTCTTACCCCTTTCCTGAGCAAGAGTCTCCAAATCATGGCATGGGATCTTGAATGTGATGCGTCATCCTAACATGTGAAGCCTTCCGCCTCAGGATAATTCTGCAGAACTCACATTTGGGCTCATCTTTTAACAAAAGTCACAATAATAATATTTGGGGCTGAGTACTGTCCCTCCCAAGGCCACACAGCTAAGAAGCCCGGAAGCTGGGATTCAAATCCACATCTTCTGGGTTTTCCACTGAAAGCTTTTGTCTCCATACAGTGCTGTTTCCCCAGGGGTAGATTTTTACGCCTGCCCCTTCCCAGATCTGCCATGGCACAGAGAAAGCTCTGCAGGAATACTGCAGAATGAATAAAAAGAAGGGTGTGAATATACGCATGCCAAGATAGGGACAATGCCACTTTTGGCAGAGAATGACATTTTGTTTCATTTTTTCCACTGTTGCTCTGAATTCCTCTTCCTTCCCACTCCGCTCAAGGTGTCAAACAGATGTGAAAATACCACAGAGCTCCACGACTCAGCACTGGTTTCTGATTCACTGGTCGGAATGGGGAAAATAATGCAGGAGATCACCATGGTGATGCCTGTTTATGGGAGCAGCATGGCGGATGATGAGCAACATGGCAGATGCCAGATGTGGTCAAAGACCAGGCAGCACTTCCTCCGTGGTTTGCAGAGAGGCTCAGCATTCCCACTGCCCCAGGTCTCACTTGGAGGCAGGGTAGGAAATGGGCCCTCTTGGCTGTAGATGGGAGCAGCAAAGCCACTAGGAGTACCCCTTGGCGTGGAGATGGGACATTCTGCTTCACCTTATTCAATTTATTCATTCATGCTGTGTGTGTTTTTCCTCACTGAGTAGATAACCTGATACAATAAAAAATGTTTAGACTCTAGAGACAGATGTGCCACATGATGTGATGGCTAAAAGCCTGGCCACTGCATTCAGAAAGTCTGGGTTCTGCCTGTAGCCATAGCCCTGTGGCATCTGATCCCGTCAGATCTCAGAAGCTCACCAGGGTGGGGCCCGGTTAGTACTTGGATGGGAGACCGCCTGGATCTGATCCCGTCAGATCTCAGAAGCTCACCAGGGTCGGGCCGGTTAGTACTTGGATGGGAGACCGCCTGGATCTGATCCCGTCAGATCTCAGAAGCTCACCAGGGTCGGGCC